>JANHGC010002670.1:5376-20018 GCA_027560395.1 Boaedon fuliginosus | reverse complement strand
TTGTCTGTTTTTTCTTCTTTTTCTTCTTTCTTATATTATTATTTTTAAAATTTAATAAAGTATTTTCTAAAAAAAAAAAAGCATGTCAACCTAGTTCAAGATCATGTTCCTACAAGGTCAGTAGTTTTTTGTTCCTCAATCCAATCCATTCTTTAACCAAGTAAGTGTGGAAGTGCAATTCCCAATCTGGTAGCCCAAAACCAACTCTGTTTTTAGATTTAGAATCTTGCAACATTTTCAAGTTTATTCTTGCTTTTCCCCCTCACCAAATATATTTTAATATTTTTTTATTTAATTCTTCAAAATATTTTTCTTCAGTTGTATTGGTATTGTTTGAAATAAATATAGTAATCTTGGCAAGATATTCATTTTTATGGTGGCTATTCTTCCCATCAATGATAGTCGTAGATTTTTCCACTTCTCCAAATCCATTTTAATTTGTTGTGCCAATTAATAATACTTATCTTTCTTAATCAGGAAGTTTTCAAATTGAAAGTCCAATAGGAACATTTTGCAAATTGTTCTTTCAAAAAGTTAAAAAAAAAACACAATACTAACTTTACCTTTTTTTTGTAAACTTGGAAATAAATTTACAATCTCAATTGGTATTCTAAATCAGTAAAGAACTGAATATAAAAGAACAGACTGAATCTTACTAAGATTGATCATTGAGAATAAGCCTGAACTTGGATAAAGTGTAGAGCAGGGCATGCAAGGAGTTACATTTTTCAGAAGAATTCAGGTCTTCTGCTTGAGGATATCAATGTATATGTTACCTTCTGCAGCCATGGTCCAGTTATGTTTTTTGCCAGCAGGGTAACTTGATCTTAATTAAGGCCTGAATTAAAAAAATAAAAAAAGAATTAAAAAAAATAAAAAATGAATGTCTGCCCATGTATCACAAGTTCTGCATATTTAGGTATGCCTTCAATGTCATAATGTATTTAGAAAAAATCCAAAACTGTTTACATCACTCTGATCTTTGTCCTCCCTACAGTCCCAGATACCCCTGAGTAACAACTTTAAATGCTGGATGATTCATCGCAGTTTATTATTTTTGTCTGAATAAAGCATTTTTTGAGAAATAAAACCAAATAATAACTTTTTAGAGAAATGATGAGAGTCAGCATGTAAGTGATCATAAATCCATGGGTATGAAGAATAAAGCTAGGGCTGATGGAGACAAAGATTCTGTGTTTTCATAATACTTTTAGTTTACCTGGAAACTAGAAGCTTTACAAAATTACCAGTGTGTACTTTTCAAGATGAGATTTGGTTGCGTGCTGAGTACTTCTAATACTACTCTGGCATTTTTAGAAAACATTTTCTATTTTTTACCCATGCTGTTATTGGGTCTACTTTGTGAAAGCTAGTCAGTATAACCTTTCCCCTAGCCTACTATCTTTTCTCAACATGTCATTGTATTAGTATCATTAATAAATATTTGTGGCATGTGGGTTCTGAGGGGCTGTTTAAAACCTGGTTGCAGAGAGTACAAATGCAAGAAGACTCCAGGAAGATGGAATTCTGATCTCTCCAGGAGGCAGGAAAGGAATTTTATTTGTACCACTTTTCATTCTGTCAATCCCTATCCCATCTGGTAGCATTTTGTCACCCAATATTAAATCATTTGTTCCTAACCACAGGCCAGCGGGAATATTTTCTTGAATGACCTTGGGGGTGAAATAGTATCGGAAAGATGAAGTCAGCAATAGAATTTGTTTTGTTTCGCGGAGCTAGAAAAGACAGTCAGAGAGGGTATCGTTCAAAGGAACTGCTTGAAATTCTTTGGAAACGTTTAGCTTCTGCTGCTGCTAACACTAGTTGCTAACCTTTAAAACAATTGCATTTGAAATGTAGGTAGAACAACCCTTTTCTGTCTTTTAATTGGTATTAAATAGATATGTAGGTTTGTTGTGTTCATGCCAAGAAAAGGGAATACAAATTATTTACAGATAATTTTTTTTTACCAAATCTTTAATTAAGCTTTATTGTTAAAGCTATACAGTGGGTCAACTAGAGAAATGCAATATTTGTATTTGGATTGTTTTGGATTTGTAAATATCTAAGCTAAAAATTTGAAGCACATCATTCTGATTGGAAGGTCCCTATGATACATCAAAAGGATTCATCCACCCATAATCTCAACAAAAATATTTCTGTTTATAATAAGTAAATATTATAGTTAAAAAAATAAGAAAGTTCTGGCAGCCCTTTTAAAAAGTCAAACACAGAAAGAACTCTGATATTCAGGGACATAAGCAGGTGCATTAAGAGAATGAAAAGATGTCTCTTCCTTCCAATCTTGCTTCACCCAGTCTATTGCGCAGAAGACACTTTGGCTTCTGCTACTCAGATATGGTTCCTTATTTCATTTGTTTATGTTAGAAAATTTTGCTGGCTGCCTACTTTACATATTGAACTGTGAGAGGCTAGAACCAACCAACAGCAATAACAGTATATTAAAATCAAGCACCAACAAAAATTAAAATAAGGTTAATACAATAACTAATGCACTGTATATCAAAGCCAACTATATAAACCGTGGAGCTAACCTAACATTTTGAGCCAGTACTTGAAGAAAATCTAGATTTTCACACCCTTCCGGGGGCCTGCGAGGATCTGGAAAACCAGGACAATCTTTGTCAACGTTTATCTTAATCTACTCTGACTAAAATTACAGAATCATATGGGAAAAAAAGGCATTTACAGCATCAGCTCCAAAATTGTTCAGTATAAGAATTGAAAAATAGAAAATGTCTATTCAGCTTCTGGTGTAAAACAATCAGCAAAATGAAACCACTACCAGAAAGGTAATTTGTTCCAGTCTTGAGTTGCTCTTATTCTTCAAGGTCATGCCTCCAAACATTCAACAGGAACCTGCCTTCCTGAAACCCATTATTCCCTGCCCTGCACTTATGGATGATATAAAACAGGCCTTGATCTTCTTTTGACAACCCTTCAAAAATGTTAAAACCATTATCATATCCCCTCCCAGTCATAGTAATTTCTTCAGCTAAGCACATACAACTTCTTCTTGAAGGACTTAATTCCCAGTCCTGTGCTCATCTTTTTTTTGCTCTTCCTTGGAGTTCTTCCAGTTTGTCTGAGGAGGAATTTAAATTTATCATTTATCTAAAATGTACATTAAGGTCTAGTTGATTTTCAATTAAAATTTTATAGGTGACAATTATGCAACTTTTTGATATGAGGGCTGCACTTGGCACTTGAGTGATCTGTTGGTCTATGCTAAAAACCTAGAACTAGAACCAAACTAACTTTTATGTACCTTAACTTAATTCCACATTAAATCGCTAAGATTCAGAAATTGATATAGTTAATCACAAATTAAGACTTTGCCTTTCTATCTCAGTAAAAAATACAAGGACAGCAAGCATGAATGTGGGGCAAGAAAATTAATGCTAACTGGTTGAGTACCAGAGAAGCTAGAGTAAGAAATAAAAAAAAATCAGCATTGAGAGGAGACAAAAAAGACGTATTTTATCAAGAACCGTCTAATAACAAGATTTAGAGAAGATGTAATGGTATGTTGATAACCTTCAGACTCCAACAGAAAGGTGCTGCCTAGGGAATGGTCAAATAAGATGATGCATAGCCCAGAACTACCTAGAGGGCAGAGCAAGAATCTCAGAAAGGACCCTGCCTCATTTAAGGGATTGTAAAAAAGATGGTGGGAGAATTGTACTTTCAGATTCGTAAAATTCTGTTAATGTAGTTTTACAGTAAAGTAGAACTACATTATCTGGTCATATTTCCTGTCTCCTTACCTGGTAAGGCTGGCAGAAGCTCAAGGGAATCCCTATTGGGAATTTCCTAGTTTCTTATTCTGATCTTTAACAACTCTTTCAAATATACTAACATGGCAGGAGGCACAAGATATCAGGTTTCCTGTGTTTGTGCTAGTGCTAACATAGCAAAAATGACAACTACATAATTTATGAGCAGCACTGACATGATCAGAATTGAAATCAGGTGAAATAGAGAGAAGCAGTGCAACACAGATTTATCTGATATAAACACAAAAACAAGGATAAGGGAGGGCATATTAGACGAGCACAAATGCACTAATTTGAAACAAATCTTTTATTTACTGTGATATGGCGATAGCACTATTTAAAAGTGTTATGCACTAGAATTTCTTAGTTCCTTTGGACAATTGATCATTGTGGTGTAACAAACTTTTGACTGTTTGTTGCTGGTTACAGAAAAGTATATTCAGCAAAATAAGTGAATATGTGGTTTAGGAGAAGTATGCATAGTTACAGCTTTATCTAATAAAGACATTGTCTGGATATAATTTGAATGATACAATTTGTGCATTTGTGATTTTAGTCTCCTGGTATTCTGATCCACAAAGCAACGTACATTTGAACCCAAACTTTATAGTGTGTCAGCTACTTTGACTTAATATATTGTACAAACACAATAATCTAATTATCATATGATGATGATAATTATGTGCTGAGAGCCAGTTTGGTCTAGTGGTTAAGGCACCAGGATAGAAACTAGGAAACTGTGAGTTCTAGCCCTGCCTTAGGTATGAAAGCCAGCTGGGTAACTTTGGCCCAGTCACTCGTATTCATCTCAGCCCACCTCACAGAGTGTGGCTGTGGATAAAAACATAAGGAGAAAGAAGTATTATGTATGTTCATTGTCTTGAATTTACTTTTGAAGTAATAGAGGCAGGATACAACATTAAAAAATATTAATAATCATGATAATAGTTTGGGTTGTATAGATACATACTGTATTGTCCTAATGGCATTTGGAAAAAAAATGAACAAAATACTGTTTCTATCAAGGCAAAGTGGGCACATTTCTGTGGCAGGGGAATAGCAGTACTGAAGTATGAATAAAATAAAACAGATTTAGCTTTATTTTCTGGAGCTTGTCCCTATTGTAAATGTCAATGGCTCCTTGCCTAGTTTAACTTCTGAACTTACTCCCTGAGACAGTCACTGACGTCAATTTATTTAATTAGAAGTAGAAAAGAACAAAGAATTAAAAATGACTGTTGATACTTTTTCTGTCAACCAGTAGTAAAAGTCTTGCCTGAAACTCTATAGTTAGGTAAGCGAGTGTGTTATCGTTAATAATTGCCATTTATTTGTTGCAGGCTATATGCTTTAGTTGTGACCTAACAATTGGTGTTATTTATAAACACAAGTTGAGTCTTACCATTTTATTACTGATCAGTTCCAGTAGGGTCTAAACCCCAGGTTAGTCAAATTGGTGCCTGACGAAATAAAAATGGGCATGTCTAAATGTTGGACAACTGAAATTCCACACCCTTGGCCCCCCACCCCACACAAAAAAAGCTTAGAGGGTTGTTTAGCGACAAAGCATAGGAAAAAAAGCTTAGAAAAAAAAGATAAAATGGTCTGGGTGATAAACATTTTAGATGATTAAACAGGTATCAGGAAATAAGTTCTTCAGATTTTTCATGAGTAAATGACTAACTATATCCATCATGGTAGGAATGTAACAATATGATCTCAAAATTATAAAAATGCTAAGTGGTCCATAACAATCTTGCTCACTATGGCTCATTTGCTGTATGATTCTTTGATCAATACAAATGTTCAATCATGAATTAAATCTAGGGTTTCCATAGTTGGCCAAAGCTAAGTAGGCTTTAGTTCAGCTCCTTGGTATTGGCAACAGATGAAATTTCAGAATGGCAGGAAATTTAACATTTTTGTTTCTGTGTGTGTGATGTAGTTTCTATGATGTTCAGTTACTAAGGACTTGCAGCAATCTACCTACACATAGGATTAAAAACATCTTGTCCATTAGAAGCTGAATATAATTAACATCCACTAAATGCACTACAAAATGGTGGTAAATCAATATTTAGTGCCCCAATTTCTGTCCATCAGAACAATGATTTTATGGCTTTTTGTAACATGAAAGGAGTGAAATGGGCCATATATTTGTCATGATAAGATTTTTTTCTCTAAAAAATATTTCATTGTGTTCTGTGAGTATTTAGCATAGTAATCAATTTCAGTTATGGAATTAATAGAAGCCTACTAATTCTAGGCATACTGGTTTGGACTAGATTGGATTCCTATTGGATGTGGCTTTGTTTCAAACCTGTTATATTCATGCATGAGCATATGGATTGAGAATTTATAAGAGGATGAAGAGTTACTGCAAGATAGCCACAAGTGAACAGCCTACTAGATCTAACTTTTTCTGAAGTCTTTTGTTTTAATGCAAACACATACACTTTGCCACAGATAACTTCCCTAATAAAGTCAAAATTGAAAGAACATAATATTTGCTGGAGAGATTATCCGCATATGGTTTTATGTTTAAGGATAATAATTTCATAAGGGACTTTGAGGCTCTTGACAAGAATTAGTACTTGGATTTGCAGATACACACAACCTCAATTTTTGTCCCATAAGCATGAGCTATATAGGATACCCGTTAATATAGCAATAGCATATTTAGGATTATATATCTCCCCATAGCACTTTATAGCATTCTCTGGGCAGTTTACAATATATGGCATTATTTACATATTGTCCTTAACAATCTTGCTCCTCATTTTACTGACCTTGGAAAGCTGGAAAGTTTACTGAGTCAACTTTGAGCTCCATCAAGATCAAACTCCAGGCTGTAGGTGAGGTTCACCATTGCACTGTCAGGGCTCCTGAAAACTATAATTTTCAGTGCATCAGTTGTTGGCCATCTGAATTTCGTTTTTTTCTGACGCTACGGAAGTTCTTTCAAAGTTCTACAAGTTATGGATGTTTCTTTAGTTTTATTTCAGTGTTTAGCTATCTGTCATCCAGAAGTGCAATGTTTACTTAAACACTACAAGTTCAGTGTAGCAAATTAACAAGCTCTGTCGTAAATTAGAAGCTTTGGCCTTAACTGGTTGTGTTGAATGTTATAATTGAAAACAGCTCCACAAATGTTTTGCTCTTTGGGACCAGATTTGCAGAAATATCTGTTTTAAAAACATCACTGTCCCCAAAGAAATAGTAGATGTGTACTACATTAAACCATAAGATGTATTTCCAAAAAGAATATTATTATTAGACAAAGGCAAGAAATGATGTAAAGCTTGATAACAAAATTCTGTGATTTGTTATTCTCAATTCTCTTTGAATTTTTGAGAAATAGGGCAACTTGATTGCGTGATTAAACAATTATTGAAAATGATAAGCATGTTCTGTAGTACTGAACTGTACCTTGTGAAGTATCAGATTTCCTAAAAGCCTGGTCAAAATTCCCCTATCTTCTGATTCCAGAGAATTTCTCAGATGGTTACAGAAAGTTCTTATAACATGTTCTAAAAGAGAAACAGAGATAGCTTACTTTTGTAGCCATCCCTAATCATTCTGATGAAAAATAAAAGAAAAATTATAATTCCTTCTCATCTCATCACCTGAAGTGCCTCAGTGGCGCAGTGGTAAAATGCAGCACTGCAGCCTATCTGCTGACTTGTTCAGCAGGTTGTTAGATTGAACCTCACTAGGCTCAAGGTTGACTCAGCCTTCCATCCTTCTAAAGGTCGGTAGAATGAGGATCCAGACTGTCTGGGGGCAATATGTTGACTCTGTAACTACCTGGGGGAGTGTTGTTAAGCTTTGATAAGCAGTGTATAACATCTGACTGCTATTGCTATCTCTGTTGCAAGCCACCCAGAGTCGTTCGGGAATTGAGCAGCATAAAAATGTAAGAAATAAACAAATAAATCAGCTATCCATAATCTTCAATTGCTAATTTTTTGGTGCGGCTTCTCATCTCTGTTGAAGGAGTTACAATCTTTTGGGGCATTCCACAAAATAGTTTCTCTCTGTGTTGGATTACTGTTAATAAAATAACTATTCCCTTGAAATGTGTTTGTTTGTTTGATTGATTGATTAAGTGATTCTGGGTGGCTTACAATAAAATAGATAAAACCAATAGCAGCTATGCTTCAAAAATAACCATTCACACCATGAGATGAGAATATACCCTTCTATCATTTAATATTTGGTTTGGTATCAAATATCTAGATTTTTTTTCTTTTGCCAACCCATAATACATTCTTAATAAATAATTTAATTTGATGTTTTGAGCTTCAGTTTTTGAAATTCTTTGGATAGCGATTCTTCTTTTCTCTCCTGATGGATACATGGGTTCAACAACATACACACATATAGTCAGGGGAAATAAAAAGAAAGTATTTCTTCAAGTAATGAGGATACTGCCTGATCTCTGAGTCTCCCGTATAGATTCCTTGGACAATCCAGACAATCTCCCTTTCTCAAGACCAGAGAAAGAGAAATCATTGGCAAAAGCTTCCTAAGTAGATGGACATATATCAAGGACCAAGTGCTCTGCCTTTCAAAAAAGTTGAGGCACAGTTATTGAAATGTTTAATTGTAATCAATGCACCATACTGATGAGGTCTGCTGAGGGCACTCCATAATAGCCCAGATAGACTTCATTAAGACTACTCATTGTGGTCAAAATTGAGTAGTATACAACATGGCTCATGTTCGTACACAATGAATGTTAGCTTTGATGGGTTATATATAGTAGCCATTCCTTTGAAACATCTGTATTTGCAATGGAATGGCTTTGAGGGCTACTTTAAGTTTGGAAGAGATAGCTGTCAGCATTCCAAGTAAACTTCCCCGTTTCCATTCAGCACTCAGAAACAAAGTTCATCCAAGTAGGAATTTATTTAGAAAAGTCATGCTGGCACTTCTGGGAAAACCCGAATCTGAAGTTCCGAGTTTTTCCTTCCCCAAGTCAAAATCAAAGATCCATCTCCTATACCCACAAGTCCATCACATGGTCCAATCCACTGTCATTCTATTGGCTGTCATTCTTCAGATCCATCCTTTCAGGTGCAGGCTAACTTTGACCTTGACATTTAGAAGAATTTTATTTTGTCAATTTCACTACTCACTAAGCATTCCACCCTCCCAATTTCCCAGGGTCTAATGTGGCAGCCTAGAAGCAATTATAAACCTGAATATATGACTTCTGGGTCTGACAATAGTCCTGTAGAGTGATATTTTCTCAAAATATAATGAAAGCCTCTGCAGTTTGTGCACAAGGTTGCCTTTTTATCATGTCCATTCTTACCATGCACATAAAGTACTGCTGGGCTATTAGGGTTGGTTATCTGTGAGCTGTGCTGAAACGGAAATTCTGTCTCTATGATCACTGCAAGTACAGTAATTAAGAAAGCAAACTGAATTCAATTGAATTGATCTTTTTTTATTGGAAACTTACTTATAGCAAAGTGTAAGGCCTTGCAATGACTACACTAGATTGGGACATGCTTGACTGCTCACATGCCTTCTATCCATTTATGAGTTCTGCTTCCACATAATGATTAAGACAGCTTTCTTCAACTTGGACGCCCTCCAAATGAACTCTGAGAATTCTCCAGCCAGTATGATCATTGTTGAGAGTTCTGGAAGTTGAGGTCCACACATCTGGAAGATGCCCAGGTTCGGGAAGATTGGATTAAAATTTCATAACTATTTAATTCAGGGGCAGTAAGCCTGGTGCCCTCCAGATGTTTTGGATTTCAACTAATCAACCCTAGCAGCATGGCCAATGGCAAGATTTTATTGATGTTGTAGTTTGAAACATCTGGAGGGCACTAGATTGCCTGCCCTTCATCCAATTAACATGATTAAATCATCAAATGTGGCTCACTGCAGGACAATATGGAGTGATTTACAGTTGCTTCCACACATGGCAAATATCAGATGTAGGCAGCTCAGTATCCCTACAAGCTAATATATAATGTCAGCTTTAAATATTGTGCATTTTTCCTTTAAAATTCCCTTCCACAGGGTGAGATCAGGCATTTGCCAGAATAGATCAAAGCCCTGTTTTTAGTATTTTAGCCTAGTGGTAAGGTGGCAGCTCTTACGTTTAAATGAAAGATATATGACATAACTTTACCTTTAAGGCATAATTCTGACTAATATCTCAATTGGGAGGAAAGGAGGATTAGCAAGGACGTTTAGCAAACATTTACAGTACAACCAAGAGCCAATTGCATATGATATCTTTATTCCAGTGGTATTTTGTCTGACTAGTTGAAAAGTTCACGCTGATGCACAAGAAGTAAATGGTATTAACATAGAAGAATAGCTATTAAAGAATAAAGATATAAAAAACTGCTCACCTGTAAAATCTGATGAATGTCTTGAATGCTAATTTACAGGTTATGTGACTAACTGTGAACAAATTACAGTTCTGTGAAGCTTATAAATCATACAACAGTTCTTTATGATTGCGTATTCTCTAATTAAATTTCCCTGAAGGTATCTGCTCATACCATTTGATCAGAGATGCTGAGCATGTTCCAGGCCCTCTCCCTTAAATGCTGCCATCTAGTGGAATCAATATTTCTTGGTAATAACCCTTAACTTGCTCTGAGATTTGGTAGGGCCCTACATCCTAGCCTTCCTAAAGGCCTTGAAAAACTAGTGCTACATATCAACCAATCAACCAACCAACCAACCAATCAATCAATCATAAAAGAGCTGGAAAGGATCTTAGAGGTCTTCTAGTCCAACCCCCTGCTCAAGCAGGAGGCCCTATACTATTTCAGACAGTTCCAGTCTCCTCTTAAAAACCTTAAAACCTTAAAAAAATCTTAAAATCCAGTGATGAAGCACCTACAACGTCTGACAGCAAGCTGTATATCAACACTGGAATATATTTTCGTTCATTCTAACTTTAGGTTTTTTTTATGATAAGTGAAAAGCCATATCTATTAATTATTTGACTGAACGCTGGAATAAACAATTTGAATATCAATATTAGCATATTAATATGTCCATATTAATATGTCCATGTTCTTGATGGTGAGGAAAAACCTAACTGTACAATATGGACTTATCCCATGATACTTTTTAAAATTTAATATCAATAAATGTATTAATATGTTGTTGCAAAGTTCAACAGTGTTTAAAGATATGAACAGGGGTGGGTTCCTACCAGTTCGCTGGTTACCCGCTTTGTGGGCGTGCTTTCCGAATGGCTGTCAAACGCGTGCTGCGTGCGATTGACTGAGAAATCTTGGTGCGGTTCTGCAAGCACTCTGACAGAATAGCTGGGCGGCAGATACCCCTGGATATGAAGGTACTTTCAAATTACATGCCAACATTTGAAATGCATTTCTCCATATAAACAATTTTAGATTTCTCAAGTATGGCTGAAAACAATAAAAAAAAATCCTTGTATGTTGATAGGTACTACAATCGCAATTTTACAGCTTGGATGGTGATAGATATTCAATTTCTGTTTATGAACTGAGTTTCTATTCTACTGGAAAGATTAATCAATATTATTCTGTTTAATAAAGTCTTTAAAATTAATGTGAATTATATTATTATATTTAATCTATTAACTTTTTATTGTTTCATTTTCTGTATTGTTTCCTTCTTCCTTTGTTCTAACTCTCCCTCTCTTTTGTACATTAAAACAATGTACAATGAACTCTGAAGTCCATCAGACAATCTTTTGGTCTGAGCTACCAAAAGTTAAGGTACTTAGCTCAGTAAGATACTGAGTTAAGTTAAGATACTGAGCTAAGTACCTCTGAATTCAAAAGTTAAGTTAGGTTGAAAGAAATAATGGACTAATTATTTTGCTTATGTTTCTTTTCTATCTTGGCATGGGCCTGCTCAGAATATTCTGTATATTGATTGATTAAATTTATATGCTGCCTATCTCCCTGATAAGGTGACTCTGGGCACTTCAAGTGTTTATATTTAATATTAATAGAAAATGAAATATTATCCATTGTTTAATCATCACCACAACTACGGTACTTTATTTTTTAATTGTTTTTAACATATTATTTTTATTTACTGTTCTCATGTCTTTTTAAAATACAGTTTTCAACACTTTATTCATTGTTATTCTTTTTAGTTTCCTTCCTTCCTTCTTTCCTTCTTTCCTCCCTCCTTCCCTTGTTACTTACTTATTTACTTATTTCAGATACTCATCATGTCTTGGTCAACTGGGGTTTGCATATATTTTTTTAAAAATAAGATAAAGTGTACACTTGGTAAGACATGCCACAATCTCTGCTAATGAAGTTAGTCAGTTTAGGCACATTTTAGACAACATGCTCCAAGTGCAGTGAATTTTTAGTTTTAGTCCAAACAGGGACCTGAGTAAAAATGAGAACAGGCCAAAGACGTCATCAATAATGGTTGAGGAAGGCAGGGAAGGGAACAGAAGGCATTGGGAAGATTATAGAGGCAGTTTATTTTATATGCCTTGCTATATACAAATCATAATCATAATCATAATAATTGCCATACCTGGTGATGGTAGAATCAATGAGAAACAACTTGAAAAAATCACCCGATATCAGGACTTGAAATTCGAACTGCAGAGACTCTGGCTAAACCGGTGCAGGTGGTCCCAGTGGTAATTGGCACACTGGGTGCTGTGCCCAAAGACCCAGGAAAGCACTTAAAAACAATTGGCTGACAAAATCACCATCAGTCAACTGCAGAAAGCCACCTTACTGGGATCTGTTTGCATAATCCGGCAATACATCACACAGTCCCAAACGCTTGGGAAGTGTTCGACTAGTGATTTGTGATACAAAATCCAGCATAGTTATCTTGCCTGCTGTGTACATTGTTAGAAATAATAATAATAACATTTTCTATACATTCCAGGATTATCCTATTTGTCTTATTAAAATCATTCCAGGATCCATCCAGATTCCGTTCTGTCCAAATCCCAGAGTAATCAGTGTTCTGGGTTTTGTTTCAGTTGATCTGTAACTGATCTGAAAATGTGTAACAAAATTTCTGGAATACAATGGGTTTATCTGGGCTTGAAATAAAACATATTTTCTGTTTCCTGAACATCCCTAGTCAATACTTTAGAATTACAATTGTAATTGTATTACAAATTGTATTACAACCGTAAGCCACACAGAAATGCGATATATGTTTCTGGTGATTCCATTTTCCTTGCCACTGGGAACAGTTCCTGTCAAAGCTCATTATTCTCTTTAATGGCTGTGAGGGAATCTTCTATTGTCCCAGTCTGGTGTTTGATACGTCTTATCATTTTCTCTAAAATTTCCCATTGTCTGCCACCCAGTGGTTCCTGTGTCAGAGAGAATGCTTCAAAATTTGCTATAGGTGAATTAATGCAGAGAAAAAACAACAACGCATAGATGCCCTGAATTTTTTTTTTTTTTTTTGAAAATGATTTATTAATTTTTCTTTATAATAAAACAAAAAGTTACAGAAAAAAAACAAAAAGGAGCAGTTTTTGTTAAAACAATTCAATCTCAATTTAGAGGCACACAATTAATTCCAGTATGTGATTATAGGTTTTCTATTCCATTTCATTTTTAAAAGAGTATAGAAAAATAGGAAAAGAGAGAAAACAAACAGTAAAATCACAGAAAAAGGCAAATGTAATTTCCCACCCACCCCCCTATTACATTTCAATTCCAATACATTTAATTTAATTCATATTGTCATTGGCACTTTCTTTAAAAACATTACTTACTTATTGCTTATTCAAAACATCATTCAAAAATGGTCATACAATAATTTTATAGATTTATCCAAACTTGTCATAGAATATTAAATGTTATCCCCCAATAAGGCGGAATGGAAAATATTAACTCATGTTGTTTCCTTCTTTTTTGGTAATAAAATTTAATAAAACTTGGTAAAATTCATCTCACTCTTAATGTTATCTAATTGATCTCTACCCCTCATCCCTCTTTTTTTTCCTTCTAAAATCTCCCCCCCCTCCAGTGAGGCCCCCCTTCTCTTCATCTTTCTCTAAGTATTCCCTCCCCCTTTTTCTTTCATGTTTCCTTTCCTTTCTATCTAAGCCCAGCTGGTCCCTTTCTATCTTAAATCTCTTCACATCTTTCTGTTTATTAAATGTTTCATGCACGCTATCACAGTTCTTCTTCCGAAAATACAGCTGGATATTTTCTTTCTCTCTCCTCTTTCCAGTCGCCATTTTCATCTTTGTCTTTTTCATTGGCCCCGCCTCTTCCTCGTCATCGTCGTCGTCGTTCTGGCGCCGTTCGTGCTCTCTCAAACTTTTTTCCGGAGTGTCCATATCTCTCAGCTGGTTACATCCCTCTCCTTCCGTCTCAGCATTTTCTGCCATCCATCTCACTTGTTTAATTTCATTTTTAATTTCTTCAAAATCTTTCTTTGTGTCTTTCCATATCCCTCTCAGCTCCGTTTTTAAAAGTTCAGCGATATCATCCCATTTGTCTGCGGCAGCCATTCCGTAACAGTTATGCTCCAGCCGCTCCAAAATAGAAGTAAGGAGGGGTTTATTAACTCACAGTCACAGTTCTTAATGAGGCCACACGGTGGGGGTGGGGTTATCTCCAGGCTCGTATTTTATTTTCGCCCGCTTTCCGTCGTCCAGCCAAAATTTCCCGTCCTTATCTGCCTTTTTGTAGAGATCTCACTCTTCCCCACTGCCAAGTTGTTGCCTCCGATCGTTGTTTCCACACACCACCTGCTCAGCTTCTCCCGGAGGTTCCCGATTAGGTGGACGCCATTTCTGGCGTTCTTCCTGTCGACCTTAATAAGAGCTCCCGGGAGGCGGGGAGGGGATTGGCGATTCCCCTC
>JANHGC010002668.1:170496-183320 GCA_027560395.1 Boaedon fuliginosus | reverse complement strand
AGTGAGTAAAACACTGAGCTTGTCGATCAGAAAGGTCAGAAAGGTCGGCAGCTTGGTGGTTCGAATCCCTAGTGCCGCATAACGGAGTGAGCTCCAGTTTCTTGTCCCAGCTTCTGCCAACCTAGCATTTTGAAAGCATGTAAAAAATGCAAGTAGAAAAATAGGGACCACCCTTGGTGGGAAGGGAACAGCGTTCCATGCACCTTCGGCATATAGTCATGCCGACCACATGACCACGGAGATGTCTTCGGACAGTGCTGGCTCTTCAGCTTTGAAACAGTGATGAGCACCACCCCCTAGAATCAGAAACTGACTAGCACATATGTGCGAGGGGAACCTTTACCTTTACCTTTACCTTATCTTGAGTAAGACTATTTACTATGCCAGCTAAGCTTTATTTTTTCTCTCTCTCTTATAAATACTGTTCCATTTGATATTTACTCCTGGCTTATAATAGTCATCCAGTTATTTATTTCTCCAAAATCCTCCCAAATGCACCTACTCTCCCATAAACCTCCATAGGAGGAGGCTTTCTTTCTCTGAGCATCTTGTCATTGTCTTTGTGGTTATTTCTTCAGCAAGTCCAATTAGTGGAATTAGAGATCAACCTGTTTCTGTCATGCATGCCTCAGTAAATTCTCCATCCGAAGTTCATGGAGGCAGATTAAATACTTTGCACCGGAACATATTTTGGGTCTGCGTGTTCCAAGAGACCATCAGTGGAACAGAGGGTAATGGTGACTTAGTCTTAAGACAAGGCTGTGGTGCTACTTTCTTTCCAGTAATTTATTTAAGGAATGTTAATGATCAGACAAACTGCTGATTGATAAATTAGATTGAGGGACTATGTTTACTGTCAAAGGCTTAATTCCCAGATAATAAAGGACTGCACTCGCTTCAAACACTAATAATAATAAACACTAATAAGTGTAAAAATAACCATGGAGTTATTTTCTTTTCTGTATTAGGTAGGAAGAGGCAAATTGGTTTGGAATAATTCAAGAAATCAATAAAGGAGGATATTTGTAGCTCAGGGTTGAAATGAAGGGTCTGTGGTGCTCTCTGAGCTTGGTTGTTTTCTTGCACATGTTTCATTACCCTAACAAGGTAACATCGTCGGTGCTAATAAGGAGTGCTGCTTGCTCGTTGATTGTCTATGACTATGCAAAAGAGACAATCAACCAGCCCAAGAGAAAAAGACTCCAGCACCTCTCCACCCAGGAATCCACATTCAGATCAGCATAGATTAACTCTAAGGTCAACTTCAAACCAACAATCAAGTTAGCATTACCCCCAATCAAGAAACTGCCAAAGAGCCATCTGTAAACAGCCCAACCAAATAACCTTTAAGGCCGCCCCCACACTCACACAAACAAGCAAAACACCAAAATAGAAACTGACAACAAGCAGCTCTCCTTACTAGCAGTGATGACGTTACCTAGTTGGGTAATGAAACATCTGCAAGAAAACAGCCACGCTCAAAGAGCACTAAGGACCCCTCAATCCAAGTAATCTCTGAAATTCTCCCTACCTGACTGTCCATCTGGGTTGGTTGGTTGGTTGGTTGATTGGTTGGTTGGTTGGTTGGTTTATTTACTATTAGATTTGTGTGATGCCCATCTCATGTAGAGGTGACTATGGGTGGCTTACATACATTAAAAACCAGTAAACATTAGAACAATAAAACAATAAATAACAATATAGACAAAACGTCAGTGGATAATGGACGTGGCAGTATCTGTAGACAACAGAAGTAGAAGATCTGGAGAAGATAATAGAATGCAAAGACCTATAAATAGAAATACGTAGAATGACTATGGCAAAAGAAAGCAAAAGTAGTACCAATAGTCACAGATGCCTTGGGTGCAATCCCAAAACAACTGGAGCACCGCTTGAACACCACCAAATTCAAATTACCCATCAGTCAATTGCAAAGGGCAGCTTTACTTGAAACAGCTTACACATTTTTTGACGATATCTGTAACAACATCAAACATTCATATCTACCTATCCCAGTTCTTCAGAAAGCCTCAATAGCAGACAAAAGTGCCAAATCCAGTCTGAACATCTGGCTGACTGTGCAACAAAATAATAATTTATCCTTAAAAGTTGGGGGTGGAGAAGGGAGCATGAAGTACATGGGGAGAAGTGGGGTCTCCTCTTGATCTGTTATCTCCAGAGTGATGCATCCCTCATTGGGGTCCCAGGCCAACTGGCAGAGATGGTTGTAGCTTCCAAATACTCTTCAGGGGTAGCCCCACCTAGAGTGTGTTGCACTAGTCCAGGCATATTCAGAACATCTTTGAATCTAGCTAGCTCTCTGTCGTGGCTGCTCCAAAAATAATTGGCCAAAACTAAAACTTGAATTGCATTTCAAGGTAATCAAAATTAAATTAAATACATTTAGATGTAATTGCCTGTTCCCGTAAAGTTAATCATTTTCTCTTCTCCCTTCTTCAAAGAGTTGCCTTCTCTAAACTGTGTGCCTGTGATGTACACTTTCATGGGTTTTAACCACCTCAGTTACAGAATTGAAGTTGTTCGTGCAAAGGATTCCATAATTTGTTTTCACCTTGGTTGAATTGGGCAGGGGTAAAAGGAGGCTTAATGAGTCACCCTTGAAATCTAAGAAGGGATTTCATTTTACGTACACTTATAGGAGGAATTCAATTATATTTGAAACACTGCAATTAGGCATTATTGGGTAAAACAAATTTGATTTGAGTCCCCATGTAAAATTGACAATCTGGAACATACCTTATTTAAAAATGATGAGGGTTTTTTTCCCCCCTGAAAAACCTGGGTGGAAAATGGGATAATTACCTTTAATCGGTTAATTATTAATGGTAGTTTAAAGACCTTTAAAAGATTGCAGGAGGAATATTATGAAAATTATATTTACATAACAGCTGCATGGCACGATATGCAACTAAAACACCTCTTAAGTTCTTCTTTTAGCAGTCACTGCACCATCGAATGCGTGGGGAAATGCATTTGTTTTGTTTTTAAATAAAAGCTAAATCACCAATTCAGTATTACCTGCAATTGGAAAAGCTTTCAAGCTTTAAGGTGAGGGGGTGGTGGAAACATATAAGACATTTGAAAGTGGAAAATTCTGAATGTATTGATTGCACCAGTGGTTCTCAACCTGTGGTCCACAGATCCTGGGGGGGTGGGCATGATGTCATCACAGAGGGCTTGAAGAAATATTGAAGAAGAAGTCTTGAAGAAATGTTACAATTTACAATCAAGGGGCGAGGAGAAGCACCCCTTGAAATGAGTGACATCGAGTTGGCCATGTCCACTCAGTCACACGACCACCTAGTCTCTCCCACTAAGCCATGCCCACAGAAGTGATTGTTAAAAAAATTGAAACCCACCCCTCGTTGGACCATGAGCTTGGAGGAAGATCTGTTGAGAGGTGTTCAGCCAAATTCACTTAACCGCATTACTAGCTTAACAACTAAGATTCATTTAACAACTGTGGCAAGAAAGGTGGCAACATGGGGCAAAGCTGACTTAACGAATGCTTCATTTAGCAACAGAAATTTTGGACTCAATTGTGGTCATTAAGTCTAGGACTGCCTGTCTACTACAGAGCCAAAGGTTGAACCAGCGTTGATGCTCCTGAAGAGCAAAGCATTGATTTGGTCACAGATCAATGGCAGGAATATTTGTACAATTAAACAAAATTACAACCAGTCCCCTTTGGAATGAGAAGCTATATAACCACACTCTCCAATCTATAATTAAGGGAGGGGAAAATTGACCCGAAACAGATTTTGCCTAAGCTCCTTTCAAAAATAAAATTTACGACGACGTTAACAAAACAAATTTAGATTCCAATGCAATGCTTGCCTCATCCATATAATATTGGAAAATTACATTTACCTTGAACCTTAATTCAAATCCATTAATATCTTCGGTACCTGTTCAGCCATGTCATATTGTATATTAGCCAGGATGAAACATCCATCCATTGACTCTTAAGCTGAAAAACTAGCATGCTTAAGCAAACTTTTTTTTTTCGCTTAATGCATTCGACATTTCAATTGGGGGAGCTGCTTAGAAATTATTGCTAAGAATACAGAAAGGGACAGAAAGAGTGTCCATATATTAAATGTACAATTAAGGGTGAACGTTATTTGGCTGCAATTTTCATTTCTCTTTGCCTCTTTACCTTCTTCCACCAAAGTTGATAATGTATTTTTATATTCTTACAACTCTGATACAGAATCCCAATACCACCTTAAACTGTGGTGCGGCTTGTTGCGCCATTTAGTAAATTAGTACATCATTTGCAAAGCATGGTTTATGGCTTAGGGTATTGTGTCAAGCCATCCAATTGTGAGCCATAAATAAACATGCCACAGCTCCAAGTGTGACTTAACTCACAGAGTGTGATGTTTTTACCTGAGTGGTTTTGTTACACAAATGCAACATTTCACAACCTCAGCAAATTTAAGAGATGTGGACTGCAACTCACAGAATTACCCAGCCAGTGTGCTAGGAGTTGAAGCCCACGCCTCTTGAAGCTGCTAATGTTGAGAAAACATTATACTAATAGATATGGTGAAAAGAATATTGCTGCCTCTGATAAAATGTGAATTGTTGCACTAGCAAGTCACAAGGTAATGATTTGGCCATCATTTCTCCGACCTACCTTCATTCTGAGTCATAGTGAGAGATGAATGGTAGAGCGGCGTGGTAGCCTAGTGGTGAAGATTCTCACCTCCCACTTGGAAGGTTGAGAGTTCAATCCTAGGCAGCAACAGATGTTTTTCTATTTAGGGCATAAAGAAAAAAAAAATCTGCTGTGAACTCCACATGGTGTCAGGGAGGGCATCCGGCCAGTAAATGCTCACCTTCATTTGGTCAACCCAACTCTACCCTCAATTAGGGGATTACAAGGTCATAAAAAATGAGGGATGAATAATGATAAAAGCCACACATATGAACCAAATACAAGAAATTTTGGAAATACCTGGGAAAAGATCTGCATGGTGATCTGTTTTCAGATGGGGAAATAAAGCAAGTAATTCCAGAAACAGGGTTTCCCAAAGAGGTCCCCAAATCTGTAAAGTTTTTTTCAAATATATTTCTCAGGACCCATCTTCCCAATGAAAAATAATCTCAAAGCCAAGTGTGAATTTAAAAGCAAATAGGCTCTTGTGGAGCCTTATCAAGTGCCAATTTAGCTTGGACTGTTCGTAGACCAGATCCTGGTGTACAGATAGCATGTAATAAACGTTTAGTGCTTTGAATTCAACTCCAGTTCCTGGTTACTTGTGCCTGACTTTCCTCCAGGGAAGAGCTGTCGGTGTGGAGGGGAGCCACAAACCTCTCTCGTCTATGGTTCATCCTTCACACACATCTGCATCGAGGTGGGGGAAAGAGAGAGCTAAGGAGAGGGGAGAAGCCACACAAACTCCTGGGACACAAGTGACGCCTTGGCAATTTAATTTAGGGAGAAGCAGCTAGGCCTCAGGGTGAAACCGAGCCAGACTGAGCACACGGTCCTCGTTCCTTGAAGATCTTGAGGGGCATTTGACCCCGGAGAGCCTCCCCCAACTCTGATGAGAGATTGTGGTTTGAGGCAATAAAAGGAAAAGGGCAGCTGAATTCAGAAGGGAGGCAGTAAAAGGAAAGATGAAGAAAGAAAAAGAAAAAAAGAAAGAAGAAAGAGAGAGAGAAACAAAGAAAAAGAGATAAAGAAAGAAACAAACAAAGAGAAAGAGAGAGAGAGAAAGAAAGAAGGAAGGGAGAGAGAGAAACAAAGAAACAGAAAGAAAGAAACAAAGAGAGAGAGAAAGATAGAGAGAAAGAAAGAGAGAGAGAGAGAAAAAGAAAGAAACAGAGAAACAAAGAAACAGAAAGAAACAAAGAGAGAAAGAGAGAGAGAGAAAGAAAGAGAAAGAAAGAAAGAAAGAAAGAGAAAGAAAGAAAGAAAGAAAGAAAGAAAGAAAGAAAGAAAGAAAGAAAGAAAGAAAGAAAGAAAGAAAGAAAGAGAAAAAAAGGAGCGGGAAGAAGGACCACAAACCTGCTGGCACTAGATGCAGCCTCAGAAGCAGCTCTGAATGCAGCTTTGAAACAGCACAGCAATCTAGGGCTGGAAGGGACCTCAGAGGGTCATCTAGAACAACCCCCTGGAAGGGAAAGTGAATGAGATATGGATGGATGGACAGATAGATAGAGGAAGGGAGGAAGGGAGAGAGAAAGGAGAGGAAAGACCACAAACCTGCTAGCACTAGAGGCAGCTTCAGAGGCAGCTCTGAATGCAGCTTTGAAACAGCACAGCAATCCAGGGCTAGAAGGGACCTCGAAGGTCATCTAGCCCCCTGCTCCAGCAGGAGACCTTATGTCATCTGGGTTATTTTGGTGCCTGGCCATGTCCACAATATGGCTACGCCCATCCCAACCAAGCCATGCCCACCAAACCATGTCCACAGAACCAGTAGTAAAAAAAATTGAATCCCACCACTGCTTAGCACATGTTTTTATGTACTATCCTTTATGGCTGACTATGAACCATGTGGTCTTCTTCACAAATTTGTATCTTCTAGATACATTTGGGATTACAGACCTTGATACTCCCATTGCTGCCTGTAATAGCAACTCAGCTGGAAGGTTGCAAGATAAGACTGCTTTCAGTTCCTGGAGATCATGGTGTGCTGTTGCTTTTCAGTAGGAGTTTAACTTCTGACCATCTTAGTGATGTGAGATTGGTACAGGGAATGAATGAAAAAGGTTAGCTCAGCCTCATGAATTAAGGCAAATATATGTGTCCCTGGATATTGTTGTAGGATCTTCTCTGGGTTGGTCACTGAGACCAGAGGTTTCGTCTTCCAAGCTTTCAGACTCTAGCAAGAGTCCAAATGTTAATTAGTTTAGTTTAGCCAAGGCCACAGTTTTCTGTCTGCCATGAAGCAATTTTTACAGATCTTCCAGTTTTATTTCTTTTATGTTAGCAGGTTAGATGAAGGTTGGATGGCCTGTGAGGTCAGATGTTCTAGTATTGATGAGTGCTTACTGGCTTTGTTCTTAGTGACAGTTTTAGAATTTCTTCCTAAGTGTCATTGATACTGTGTTTTGCCTTGTTTTTAATGTGTGGTTAGCTGTCCACGGATGCATCTACGAGATGAACAGTCACATAAGTCAATTTAAAACATTCATTAATGTTGCTTGAGCATCTTCTATGTCATATTTTACTTTGACCTCTACTTTGATGAGTTACTGAGACTCAGTCCCAGAGTTTTTCCTTCCTTGTGGAAACTGAACTGATTTGAAAATTAGGGATTGAAAGCTCCGAATAATACTTAGAATAGAATAATAGAGATGGAAGGGACCTTGGAGTCTTCTAATCCAACCCCCAGGCATGAGACCCTGTACCATTTCAGACAAACTCTCTCTCTCTACCCCTCTCTTCTTAAAATCTTCCAGTGTTGGGGAATTCACAACTTCTGGAGGCAAGTTGGTCCACTGATTAATTGTTCTAACTGTCAGGAAATTTCTCCTTAATTCTAGGTTGCTTCTGTCCATGCTTAGTTTCCACCTGTTGCTTCTTGTTCAGGTGCTTTGGAGAACAGTCTGACGACCCCTCTTCTTTGTCACAGCCCCTCAAATGTTGGAACACTGCTGTAATGTCACCCTTAGTCCTTCTTCTCATTAAACTAGACATGCCCAAATCCTGCAACCATTCATTTATATGTAGCTCAAGACAATTCCTTGGGGATTGCAGGGTGTTGTAAAGAAGTGCAGGTTTTCTTTTCTAAAAAAGGAGCTTACCCCAAGATGGAGCAACTTGTGGCTCAGATACATCCTCCTCTTCCATGGCTTGTGCCCCCGCCTCCAGATAATGTCTCTGAAATTGAGTGGCAAAGAGCCACATCCTACCAGCATGATTTTCTGTCATTTTTAGCAAAAAGAGATAAAATGCATTAACTCTAAGAAAAGACGAGGATAAAGGGCTGAAAATTTCACCAGCCCCCTCTGGAGATAATACCACGATGCTATCATGATTATGCTAGCTCTCAGCCACTCCAAAAATTGATTCTTTTGTGGGGGGGGGGGAAATGAGTATAGCCCCTGGCTGCAGAACTTCATTTTGCAGTCCTTCCTACTGCTGTGTTATATGGAAGGAAGAATATATCCAGGAGGACTCGCTCCCTGTCCTTTTCAAAATAGTTTTCTTTTTACTTACGTGCTATAAAACATCTGGCTGGAGATGTGTGAGTGGCAGGTTTTATGTTCGGCTGCTCATCTCTCCTTTGTTCCCTTCTCTTGCTCCACTTTCCTTCAAATGCCGCCTCCCCTACAGGCTGCACCATTCTGCATTGATTGAAAGTAAGAAGGCCCAAACTAGGAAGAAAACAGAACTAATCTCATCTTTGTGGGGATTAGGGGCTATTTGCTTAGGAATATGAGATAAGCAAGAAGTCAAATGAGAGAGAAAAAAGGAAACTAGATATCAATTCATTCCACTTTGCACTGCTTCTTTCCCTCTTCACTGACCACTCTGACCTGGGTGGATTTGGGACGACTGGAAATCAGTTGACCGCTTTCCTGTCATGATGCCCATACTTGGTTGCCTTGAAGTTGGATCTACTAAGATGTTTCTCTTCCAGTTTGCATATCCAATGCAGACTTTATAATTTTGCTTGCACCTCTCCAGATGTTTTGAACTACAGCTCCCAGAATTCCTTTGCGTTTGCAGTTTGTATGTTCTAAGGGTGTCCAACATCCAGAAGGGCATCCAATTTTATATCTTACCGGTAGATGTAAGCCTTCCCCCCCCCAAGTGAATTCATTAAAGATTATAGTTTACAAACTAAAAGAAAAATAAAAAGGCGTAAAGGGAAAGAAAACAGGAAAGGGATAAACAATAGGGAAAAAGACATACAGGCAACTATCAACTGATGACCATTTGCTTATTGATAACAGTTATGATGGTGCTGGAAAAAACTGACTTATGATCAATCATCACACTTACAACCATTGCAGCAATTTTAGGATTACAACTCTAACCAACGTCTTGCAGTCTTTTCATGAGATACTTGTGGGTGATTTCTGTTCCTTTCCTTTGTCCAAAGAGGTCTTGCCAGCACTTCGTTCTTTGACATATTTGTTGGCTATGCTTTTAGTGGTGCCATCGTCGATCTGCCATTCTTCTCTGGAAACATATCTTAGATGTAGCCTTTATAAGGAGGCAGCCTATATAATTTGGCTAAAGGAGCTTCTTGCTGAAGGAAGTAATATTAGCATGCTTGTGTTGCATGGGACAGGACCCAGATTCAGCCCCTGGCATCTCCTTGAAGAGACCTATGTCATATGAATATCGTAAGGCATCACTGCAAAACTGTTGTTTATCTTTAGTGCTAAAAATTTATTTTATTTAATTAATTTATTTATTTAGATTTATACCTCGCCTCATTTCCCCGGTCAAATAAAGCTGCTAGATGTGAACAACTTATAGCATTCAACCAGATGCCTCTAGAAAAAAGGCATACAAGACCTCAGGCCCATAGACTCTCCTACTGATGATATTGAGAAACAGGCAGATTCTCAAAGTACTATGTAAAAGTATCACAGGTGCCCTGCTGCCTATAGCTTCTATGCTGCCAACCCTGGCAAACAGCCATCGTGGTTAATAGCTTCCATCAGTTTATCCAATTCTGTTTTGAACCTCATTAAGTTGCCAGCCAACTCTACACTTGGCAATTCATTGTGTAGAAAAACCCTTCCTCTTATCTGTCCCTTTTAGATTTCCTGGATGGCACCCCTCTGCCCAGATTCTAATTTTATGTAAAAGTTGGAGAATATGTAATTAAATCCTGGAAATGTTTTGGGACAAAAATGCGATGAGAACCAGCATTGTCAGCAATGGGGTGGAGTGGGGGTAAAAGATCAGTGGGGTGGTGCAGTGGATGGAATTCAGTATTGCAGGCTAAGTGACTGCTCACTGCCAGGAGTTCAGTTGGGACCAGTTTATTTATTTACTCATTTATTTTATTAGATTTATACCCACTTCTCTTCCCCGGTCAAGGAGAACTCGAGATGGCTAACAACAATATTTAAAATACAATAATAATACAATATATTAAAATTATCTAACACAGCCATACAACAGCCAGAAAAACTCTTCCAAGGGGGGAGGAGCATCAGTTCCAGGCCCGCCAACAGACCCAGGTCTTTGCGGCTCTGTGGAAGGCCAACAAGGTAGGGATGGTTCTAATCTCCACTGGTAGCTATTCCAGAGGGCCAGCGCCACCACAGAGAAGGCCTTAGCTTGGGGACCCACCAGCCGGCATTGTTTAGCTGATGGGACCCGTAATAGGCCGACCCTGTGGGATCTAATTGGGTGCTGGGAGGCATAAGGTAGCAGGAGGTGGTCTCAGAGGTATCCTGCTCCTAAGCCATGAAGGGCTTTAAAAGTTGTTACTAGCACCTTGAATTGCACCTGGAAGATCACTGGGAACCAGTGCAGCTCGCGGAGGACAGGTGTTATATGGGTGCACCGAAGTACACCCTTAATCACTCGCGTGGCTGCATTCTGGATCAGCTGAAGTCTCTGAGTGCTTTTCAAGGGCAGCCCCATGTACAGCGCATTACAGTAATCCAAATGAGAGGTGACGAGGGCATGAGCGACTGTAAGAAGAGCCTCCCAATCCAGAAAGGGGTGCAACTGATGCAACAGGCGAACCTGTGCAAAGACCCCCTTGGCCACAGCCGCCAAATGATAGTCTAATTGCAGCTGTGGATCCAAGTGGACCTCCCAAGTTGCACACCCATTCTGAGGGGAGCATTCCCCCCCCCCAGCATCAAAGATTGACAATCAGCTGGACCAGTTCAAGGTTGTGTTCTGACCCAGCCTTCACAGAAGCAAGAAACAGACTCCCCGCAAAGAAAAACTCCTCTTTACGTACATATTGGGAATTAACTGCATTCACCAACAGAAAGTCCAGGCAAGAGTCCTGCAAGAGGTTAACTGAAACAATAGTCTTTATCAGCTCGTTATGATAAATGCAAGGATGTGACCTCCCAAGGCTGCAAATTAAGTCAGTTTGAACAGAGAAATAGACAAATCTTCGTTCTGGCAAGGCAGTCTTTGTCACATGAAACACACAAGGAGCAAACTTTCCAGAAATGCAAATAGTTGTCTGTGACAACCAAACCACTCCTATCTGCTCTGCGCATATGCGCATCTGGAACAGGCCCCTGCTGTTCCTCCTCCTCACTCTTCTCTGACTCCAAAGACAGCTGCCTCTGTGACTGGGAAAATGCCAGATGGCCCTGGCTCTATCTCTGTGTCTGATGCTGAGCATCCATCAGAGCCTTCCCCAGGCCCCAGAATTGGTCCAAGTTCTTCCCCAACATCTGCATCATCTGAGTCTGCTGCCAGCAAAGCTGGCGGGCCACAACAGGTTGACTCAGCCTTCCATCCTTCCGAGATTGGTAAAATGAGGACCCAGATTATTGAGGGCAATACGCTGACTCTGTAAACTTCTTAGAGAGGGCTGCAAAGCACTATGAAGAGGTATATAAGTCTGAGTGCTATTTCTATCGTGTGCTTTAATCCATTGTGTGGTTCATCCTGCAGCATCGGTTCTGCTTATCAAAAGTGGTCCAGTAGACATCTTGTATGACATGCCCAGTTCTATACCAGCAAGTCAAGCTTCTTCTTTTTATTCCGAACATTTTCTAACAAATGTAAGCCAAGAACAAATCCTCAATTCATAGGTCCATTCGGTTCTTCTGATAAACTCTTTCTGGCAACCTGTCC
Source organism: Boaedon fuliginosus (assembly GCA_027560395.1). NCBI lineage: Eukaryota > Metazoa > Chordata > Lepidosauria > Squamata > Lamprophiidae > Boaedon > Boaedon fuliginosus. Next base: position 171,541 of record JANHGC010002668.1, on the reverse strand, counting down.
AACTGCATTCCTGGCCAGCTCTTTCAACCTGTCTAGGTGCCTTAGGGATGGGGGTAAAATCCAGGTTGGTTATTTATCTACCCTGACCTCAGCGCCCATCTCCTGCAAGGCTGCCCAAGGTGCTCTCAGCCCATTGTCTTGCTAATGGTTTTATAGAGACAAAGATCAACAAACAAACCTTGTGAAAAGCCTTCAGGTCTGTGGAAAGTGACACAAGAAAAATGATGGCCTTCCTTTAAGACAAGGCCAAATGCCACAAGCAAGGGAAATGAGATGCTAGCTCTGCTAAGCACTTGGAGTCACTAATATTTGCAGGCACCTCCTGAGCTGAACTTCATATAATGCTACCAGATAGGTGGGTGTTTGTGGGTGTGCTTCTATGCCAGAAGAATCTTAGGCTGCTTTGTGATCATATCCAAGTAGCAGTTTTGATGCTTTCTTTAATATTTTCCAGGGTGGAAAAATGGCTTTGAGCAAAAGGCCTGCCTAATTCAAAATAGCTCTTTGCTCGCTATGCTTGGCAGTGTCCATTGATTGAAAACCCTAATCTGATCTGTTCTGGTGTGGAATGCAAAGCTTGAAGGATCCACTTGCTCTGTCACAAAAGCCACATTGGAAATCTATGGAAATTGGGTTGCTTCTCCCTCTCGATGCATAACTATTTGCATAAAGTTTCCTTAGCTGTGCATTAACTTTGCAAATGCTCCACCATCCCAGCTTAGACGATTGCATCTTAGCAGCAGGGTGGTACCGTAGCTGCACAGAAAAAACGGCCTCACTCTTTAGCACATTTCAAGGAGGTGCTGAGCAATTCAGCAGCTCATTTTGCACCTTGAGGGGGCACAGCCAGCCTGCTTGCTAATCTGTTATATTTACATGAATGTCTATAGCAGGGCCGTCGCAACTTTGGCAGTCTTAAGACTTGTGGACTTCAACTCCCACAATTCCCCAGCCAGCATGGTCTATAGCAGTGTTTCCCAATGTCAGCCATTTTAAGATGAGTGGACTTCAACTCCCAGAAATCCCCAGCCAGCGTTGCTGGCTG
>JANHGC010002668.1:130661-142878 GCA_027560395.1 Boaedon fuliginosus | reverse complement strand
TCTATCTATCTATCTATCTATCTATCTATCTATCTATCTATCTATCTATCTATCTATCTATCTATCATCTCTGCCTTTATTATTTTTACAAATAACTCAAGTATCTAAACCTCCTTCCTCCTATTTTCCCCACAATGACAACTCTGTGAAGTGAGTCGGGCTAAGGGAGAGAGCATTTGGTCCGAAGTCACCCAGCTGACTTCCCTGGCTAAGGCGGGTCTTGAACACATAGTCTCTTGGTTCCGAGCCTGGTTCCTTAACTACCAGATCAAACTGGCTCTCGTTTTTATATTTTGTTCTGCCACCACCTATTTATTGGAATGTAACCTTTAGCCTAAAAAGATTGGGTACCCACCGCTTGGCCTGCCTTTTTTTTTTTTAGGAAAGGTTTAATCATCATTTTCTCCCAAATAGCTGGCCAATACTATAACTGGTTCAGCCCCTATCTTTCCTGGACTGCAGGTATGATTCGGTGGCATCAAAGTTTTTCCGACCATACACAGTACACCTGTCTCATGTGTACAGAGGGACATGGATGGTAGGGGAGGCTTCAGCTTAATTCCAATTTTTTCATGTGCAAATTAATCTTATGTCAGGAGGTGGGGAAGAGGGGACCCCCACCTGCAGCCTGAAGCTGTACAATCAAGCCCTTAGTGCCTCATCTGTTACTATTATAGTAGGAATACCAATGGTTGGTTTCCCTCATCCTCCCTTTCATCCAGGGGTCTTCTGTACAATCAATTGTGGTAATTACCCCTTCACCCAGAATCCCTCCCTGGGTGGCAAGTGGATCCTTTTGTACTCAATGCAAAGCAGTTGTTTGAAAAAAAAGGCTAATGGTGCCTATTTATTGAGGTCAGTCCCCTGAGTAGAACAAAGACTCACCTCTAGTGGCCTGTGGCAGATGTTGCAAGGTCCACATGAGGCCCCTAACCTCTGCGGAGAAGGAGAAGCTGTAAAGTAGCCCAGGGAGAAGGAGGCGGAGATCCAAGCCATTCAGCCGCCATGCTTTCCAAAGAGCTCAACCTGCTTTTTTTAAAAAACGCGAAGTCAAAATACGAGTTGAAATGCAGGCAATTAATTGCTCCCAAGTGTCACCCACTCCTTCTCCTCTGCAATGCTCTGGATCTCATCATTAACTTGTCAGCGCTTCTAAACTGTGAATTTTCCATATGCGGTAGAATTCAAAAAGCTGTATGCCTGACAAAACATGCCTGATTTCTTTCAATGTAAAATGAAGGGTGAACAGGCGGTAAGGGGTGAGGAAGAGGTGAGGGCGAGGGGCAGCCAAAGAACAGAGAAAGGAAGGAAGGGAGGAACATGCATGGCTGGCTTGCACTGAAGAAGGACATTGCTACAAAAAGAGTGGTGGTGGGGGGAATGAGCCTTTTCAGAGGATTTTGAGAAAGCCGATTATAGTAGCGTAGCTCTGCCGAATGAAAAGCTTCACCAACGCTGTTGGTGTATCTGTGTCTCAAGAAAAATGGAATTTGGAGCCCTGCTGAAGCTTTGGTTGGTCGACCTCCCCGATTTAAGTTATAAAGGTTGGAGTAAAGACTATTAGATCTTTGCAAAAAAAAACACAACTTGGATCAACTGAATTGCAAAGAATCCTTCCATTTTGGAGGAGTGCCTCATTTTCTTGATACATACAACAGCCACCATAAAAGAGGAATGGACGGGTTGTGTCCCATTTCCCATTCTGCCCTTCCCTGCATTATTGGCTATAGATTGAATGCAGCTTTGAGAGCCTCATCTAGACAGCCTTCAAACTGACCTCAAGCCCATTCCCTGTGCAGGAAGTCTAATAGCCTGGAGGAGCCCTAAACCAGTAGCATAAGCTTCTGTTCCTTTAAAAAAATGGCGGTGGGAGGGATTGGTCTTTCCTTACTATTGTCTTCCTGTCTGTCTGCCTGCCTCTGTCAATGTTTTACCTATGGGTAGAATTAGGGCAAAGAGGAAAACTGGACGGGGATGCTTTCAGACCTTCCCCAAAGCATGGTGCCCACGGCAAAGTACTAGAGAACACAGCAACAGATGGTTATTGAACTCTTGCTGAGATTTATATAAATGTCCACAACAAATGCTCAGATTTATACCTCTGCAATAAACCAATCCCAAGATCTTAGGTTTGCAGAATCCCCACCTGAAGCAGAAGCTGGAGATTGAGCAGCATAAGTGCAACAGTTGAATGGATTATCTCATAAATATGGAGGTTATTTGGATAATTCACCTTGATATCTTTTCACACTTTCCTCTAAGCACGCAGGCCTTAAATAATGGGCACGTTATTTATGTAGCTCCACATTGCTTTACCGACTGATATAATGGCACGTTTGCCCTACAGGGTTTTGCCTTCTAAATGCCAGCAATCAATTTTGACAGGCTAAAAGGTAGGCAGAGGCCTGGGACTGTGACAGGAGATGGCTGATCTATGGCAAAAGGCATCCAATGGCTTAATCACACCCTGTTGCTTGGGGAAATCTGCTTACCACTGCAGAAAGAAGGTTGTGCAAAATGTAGATAAGGGAAACTTGGAAGGGAACTTGCTCCTGGTAGGATCTGGCTGGAGAATCTCGCTTGACTAGTGGTGCATTTGTAATGGGTTAATGCAGAGGAAATGTGCTGATACGAACTACGTTGATTGTTCATGGACCACCTGCATTGTTTGCATGGAATAGCATTTCTCAGTCCTGGGTACTTTAAAATGTGTGGATTTCAACTCCCAGAATTCCCCAGCTAGCAGCCTTGTGGTTGAGGAATTCTGGGAATTGACATCCATACATCTTAAAGTGGCCAAGGTTGAGAAGTGCCAGCCCAGAAGATGGAATTGGATTTCATTCAGCAATAGAAAAGGTGTAGAGAGGACAGAAAAGGTTCGTCATGTTCTCTTGGTGGTGATGGGGCCAGCAAGGAATCTGCCTGTGCATTTCCACACACATTCATATCCCTGTGGATATTGCTCTCACAGGTACAGTTAATATCTCTCCCATCTGGGTGATCCTTCCTTCCTGTGCTATAGAGCAACACCATTGGAAGGAAGCCGGAGGCAATAAAACATCTGTATTCTAGCCCATGGCTTTCTCACACCTCTTTGAAGTATCCTAGACTAGCTGCCCATCCCCCTGGTTTTCCCAAAAACATCATAATCTATTATCTAGATCATCATCTTGGAGTCTTCTATTTAATAATTAAGTAAAATAAACTCATGACATTCTCCTCTGTGAAAATGTTAAAGACACAACCTTTTTTAAGTGACAGTGTGTGTGTGTATTTGCATGCTTTTGAACTGTTAGTTTGGTAGACTATACATACACACACGCACACATCACGTGATATATATATATCGCGGCCTTGAAATGGAGATGAGTGCTGCCCCCTAGAGTCGGTAATGACTAGCAGAGTATAATCCACAGCGACTCCTGTACCTTTTATATGTATAAAAGGTATGCTTTTAAGGTGGCATAATGTGGTTTTCATTGTGCGTTGTTCATTTCATTAGTGTAGTGGCATTTTCTAAAAAAAATTATAGTCTTGAAGAGAGGATTGTACTTTACAAGGTGAGATGTAAATCTGGTGGTAAAATACAATAAATGCTGGGTCACTCTCTGCATTTGATTGCCTCTCAAGTATCAGTGACTCTACAGCTCTTCAGGGAAATTGGCAAGGGGTTATTGATGACAGTGAGTGAAAGATTCAGCTGTGCAATTTCTGCTTTAATTTCCCCCCCTTTTCACCATGAATTTGAATGTTAGCATTCACTTCTTTCTTCCCAACTGTCAAAAGCTTTTAGAATTGCTGCTGGCACAAAAGCTTTTCCCTTAATTACTACCTCTGGATTTAGCTCTTTGCCTTAACATATAATCAGATGTGTTAAAGGCAATTTTATTTCACTAATATTAAAATAATTTCAAAATGCAGTTTTTGTGCACGCTGATGTACGGTTTCTCCCTTCCGAAGTCTAGCTGCCTAGGAACCATCGTTTAAAAGTTTTAATTACCCAAGGAAATAAAATGGTGCTTTCAAACTGAAACAAAAACGAGATAAATGGATGCAAATGGATGTGATCCGTGTTAAGAAGGATTACCTGGTGGCTTCGTAGGTAGCGTATCATCTTCCCTTGCTTAATGACAAATATATACCCTGGTGGCCACATTAAGTGTGTTAGTAGCCAGATTGGCCGGTTTTGAAAGACTGTCCTGTCCCCAAGGGTGCCCCTCGTTTTCTCTTTTGAAAATGGAGCCTTCAGAGAAATTCAGTGGGCCAGATGCAAGCAAAGCAAAGGGAGCTTTTCTATTGCCATCACGGCTATTAAGGTGTTAGATCGGTCTCCCCCCGCCTGGCATCCTTCAATTGCTTTGAACTGAAACACCTGTGGTACCTGGGGATTATGGAAGTCCTAATCTAATATATTCAGAAGGGGGGAGGGAGGTAAACTGGGAAAGTCTGCCTAAGAAGCCAGTTCGCTTCAGGCTTGGATATGCAAAAGCTAATTCATTGGGTAATCAATTGCACAGCTAACCAACGACACAGAAGCAGCAGTGGCAGACGGGTTTGCCACAGAGGTCAATAGCTTGAGGCTCCAAAGTCCTAGTGTCCTTTTTATGGCCTCTTACCACCATGGGTGTCCACAGGGGAAGTTAAGAAAAAAGTCACCCTGGCAGCCTTGCAGAGCCCCATCTCCTTCTTGTGTGTATCACACAAGAAGGGATGGGCTTCAGCTACACAATCGGAGCAACCTCTTGACATTGATGAAGATCAGGGGCAGGTTTCCTATCAATGGTGAGGTTAAAAGAGACACAACATGAATGCAAGTCCTCAGAGAGGCTTGTCATAGTTAAAAGAAACAAAGGCAAATCACACTTCTCCACAAAACTTAGGGAAACCACCCAAATTCCTCTCCCACATTATTCTCTCCACTGTGGTCCTCAATATCTCAAGGTCTGTCGGGGGGAGATCTTCAGTTTAGGATTTCGTTTAGAGATACCGACTTATCTTGAGATTGCTGAATTCAGTTTAGGATTTCAGTTTTGATATCCCAGTGGTGAGGTGGTTTTTTTTTGTAATGAATTAGTTTTTTTTCCCTCAGGAAAATAAACTAACACAATCAATGCAGAGAAAAATAAATTGTTTTTAAGGATAGGATGGTTGAGATGCAATGAAAAAAGCCATGGGGAAAAGCTATTTTTTGGCGCTCTCTCTCTCTTCTTCCCTCCCTCTCTTTCCCCCTCTCCCTCTTTCTCCTTAATGCAAAGGATGTTCTAAATCTAACATAGGTTTCATGCACTAAATCAAAACCATTGCTGGTGCAGTGAGATAGTGTTATGGGCTTGCCCTCTGTTAGAAAGAAATGTTACCTAGTTTGTTCCCAGTCGGGAATAAAATATGCAGGCAGTTGCTGGAGCCAAAGGTGGGATTTATTTCAGAGAGCACATACAGAGTCAGCTGTCAGAGGTGGCCACACTCAGCTCTCCTCCCAATCTCTTTTATGTAGGAAACCTTTCTTTTGCTCCTCGCGAGTGCCTGCAAGCGAGTGACTTCGGCATTCCTAGGAAGTCCACTTAGCTGATGTTCCCAAAGGCAGCCCTCTGCAGACAGGCAGCCTGCTGAGTTGCAGTTTTTCACTTTTATTTTTTAGCACTGGTTGATTGAAATGGTAGAAAGGACCCTTTTTTCTTATTTGCTCAAGGGGATCTTCGGTTAAGCTCAAACTGGGAGGAATGTACACCCAATTGTGATGGCGTTGCATTTTCATCCTTGTTTAGAGCAAAGCTGTCCAACTTTGGCAACCTAAACATTTGTGGGTTTCAGCTGCCAGGATTCCACAGCCATTTTCCATAAGTGAATGATTCAAGGTTCACCCGAACGCCATGATGCTCCCTTAGAGCAAGTTGTGTTTGGATTTGACTTGTTTGAAGTGTTGACTTTCAAAGAAAACAATGTAGACTTGTAGATTTCAACTCCCAGAATTCCCTAGCTATTCCCTAGCCATCCCCTAGGGCCGTGATGGTGAACCTATGGCACGCGTGCCAGAGGTGGCACACAGAGCCTTCTCTGGTCTTCGCAGGTGCCAGAGCACCGGAAAAACAACCCCAAAAATGCCCTGACAATGCCGCAAAAAACAGTCCAAAAATGGCCTGAAAAATGGCCCAAAAACACCCAGAAAATGGCCAAAAAACAGGCATGCCTGCACGGTCAGCCAGCTGGACTTTGGGTTTCCAATGTTCCAGCACGGGCACATGCACGCGAATGCACGCACGTTCCACTTTCGGCACTTGACGCCATATTTGCCCTAGAGAGATACATCTGGTGGGACCCAGAAGAAGGGCCTTCTCTGTGGTGGCTCCGTCTCTCTGGAACATCATTCCCTCAGACATTAGACTGGCCCCAATTCTAACACTCTTTTGGAAGGCACTGAAAGCGGATGGAGCCCATTAAATAGTTTGTATGAATGTGTGTTGTCGCCTGGGTGAGGGGGCTATTGTTTCACTAATTTATTATTTTATTCTTTTTATTTCTTTTTTATGGTTTTATATCCGTGTAAGCCACCTTGCCATGTGCAAGTAGGCAGCAATATAAATTTCCTGAAATAAATAAAAATAAAGTCACCAAAGTTGGACACCTTTGCTCTAGAATCTATTCTAATATATATTTATAATATATTTCTGGACCGAGAAGCATTACTCACAGTCACTCATGCCCTCATCACCTCACGGCTAGATTACTGAAATGCGCTCTGCTTGGGGCTGCCCTTGAAAAGCAATCAGAAGCTTCAACTGGTCTAGAATGCAGCCGCACGAGCAGTCATGGGTGTTCCCCGATACACACCATGTCACGCGACTTGCACTGGCTTCCAGTGGGCTTCTGGGTTCAATTCAAGGTGCTGGTTGTCACCTTTAAAGCCCTACGTGGCATTGGACCGGGTTACCTCCGAGACCACCTCCTGCCACCAATTGCCTCCCAGCGCCCCGTGAGGTGGGCCTCCTCCAGATACCATCAGCCAGGTAGTTTTGCCTGGTGACTCCATGGAGGAGGGCCTTCTCCGCAGTGGCCCCTGCCCTCTGGAATGATCTGCCTCCGGAGCTCCGGAGTCTCCCAGACCTGAGAACCTTCCACAGAGCGCTAACGACTTGGCTGTTCCTGTAAACCAGATTAGATTAATCCACCAAAATTTGTAACTTTAGGGGGATTTTAAATCTGTGTATGATATATGTTATTTATTTATTATGCTGTGAGCCGCCCTGAGTCCTGCGGGATTTGGGGTCATACAAATTAGTAGTAGTAGTAGTAGTAGTAGTAGTAGTAGTAGTAGTAGTAGTAGTAGTAGTAGTAGTAGTAATAATAAAAAAAATAACAATAATAATAATTAGTATCATTATCATTATTATATGATTTTGAAGCTTTTTTCCTGCTTACGGAAAGACTGTATGGCAGGAGGACTTGATTTCCTTCCCACACCTCATTAACAGATCTGTTCCTCCTTTGTGTCCTATTGCAGCTTGTAAGATTCACAGAGATCACTTTTCTAATGCAGCCCACTTGCGAAGGCACCCAGGGATGTATTCAAGAAAAAAATGTAGTTCTGAATTTTCTCCCCTGTGCAGGTTGGTTAGAGCCGTTTATAAGAGCCAGGTTAGCTCATTTTATGGAAGAGATGGGCACCGAGCAAAGAGATTCATCTAACCAAGGACAATTTCTTTTTTGCTTTTGTTGTCTGAAAGTTGCTACATGGTTTTCTTTGAAAGTCAAGGCTTTGAACAAGTCAAAGCCAAATACTGTTTTAAAGGAATATCTTGGAGGTCGTGTGAATCATTCATTTATGGAAAAAGGCATTTATGGAAAAAGGCAAAGAAGGGATTGAAACATTTTCAAGCTTCATGAATGAAAGTATGAATGAACATCCAAAAGATCACCAGTTTTTATCAGATTTTGGCAATTGCTCAGCCTGGAGATCTTGCCTGAAATTGCATCAGATTTGCAGGTTTTTGATATTTCCACCTTGTAGCCTTTTAGATTTTCATTTGGAAGATACTGAAATGCCTTCTAGATGGTCTCTGGCAACCTAAAATCTATGGGGGTTTCCTTACCAATCTGTGCATTAGCATAGAGAAGAGTTGTTGCATTCCTCTTTATGGTCCCTTGCAAGAAATCAAACATATTTTATACTAGAACAATCTAGTATCCCGTATGGGATTTATTCGTCCATTAATTATGACAGGGCTCACCAAAATCAAATTATTTGGTTCTTGACCACAAGGCCTGAATAAATATTTCATATGCAAACATTTCTAATTTTGTTTAGTGAAGTAGTCCCCAGATGTTGACTTCAAGGGAGAACACCTTGTTAGCAACTTTATTGAACAAAATTTGCTTTTCTATTGCACAAACATATTTAGGCTTGTTTGTGGCACTACAAATACTAGAGTCTGTGTATGTATACATTATAATTGGAAGACCCATAATCAAAAACTGAACTCGGCTTGCTAAATCTCTGGCTCCCAACAGTCCTCGACCCAGGACGATGTGCATTTTTGCTTAAAACTAATCTCCGTGGCCTGTTCTGAATCAACTGACACTCCAGGAACAGATGCAACTTATTTCATTAGCGATGATGAAATCACAATCTCCTTGTTTAATCAAATAGAATATATCTGAGCATACAGGGATGTATTGAGCAATCTTTTAAAACTCTTTGGGGTTTATATTTCAAGGTGGCGTTTCTTCATCTCTATCCCTTCCTTGAGGAATGTTGTAATCTTGACTTTTGTGAAATGTTAGTAACAATTGAAAACAATGATCCTGAGGCTAACCCTTCACATTTATCTAACTGTCCTGAATGCTGGCACCGGGCTTGGAATGCAAGAGAGGCCATAGCAGAATGGTTAAAAGTTCTTTGTGCTTCTGTTTACAAAGCAGTAATTGATGCTGCGTTCTTGCATTTAACACAGAAAATATATTGCATTGTGTATTGCTGAGCAGCGGGAATATGCAGCACGGCTTCCCTGTGAGTGTGTATGCCTTTTGGTACAGCAAGATCCCTAGGGCTCCGATCCTGCTGTCTTTAAGAGAGCCTTGTTCTTCCTTTAGGCTAATGTTTCTCAACCCTGACAGCTTGAAGATGCATGGACTTCAACTCCCAGAATTCCCCAGCCGCCCATATTCTCGCATTTTAAAGTTGTCGAGGTTGAGAAATGCTGCCTTAGGCCCTAGGCTGGGATGATGTGTGAACCTGCTCTCTGTTGTGTATTTTGACTCTGTCTCTTTCCCCAGGGTGACTTATTTTACTATTGTGATATTTCTATTTGTCACTTTCTCTTGTTTTGAACTCTCTGTAAGCTGCCCAGGATCATTTAGCAAGTCGGTGGCCTTAGAAATTGAATATATAAATAGAAATGGATAGAATGGTAAATAAAAGAGATCCCGGGTGACTTTGTTTGCGAATGGGTTGATGTGCGAATGGGGGTCCCATTCCAAATAGGGGTATTCCACTAGCCCAGATGGCCCATTCATCTGTCTTCCTTCTGGCTGCTTCTACGCCAGGATCATCAGTCTCCCTGAATAATCTTATCCCAGTCTGGGGCAGGAGAGTGACTAAATCTATCACCAAAGAGCCTTCAGGAGACTGGTGCTACAGGGAGACAGACCCAATTTAACACTTCATTAAGAATTTGCCAGCCATTGATCTAGATTATCAGGGTTACTGCCAGTTAATTGCATCTTCCTATACTTATTAATTATATTTGGAGAGCCAGAGAGAGGTGCTCGGTGACTGGATGCTATATTTAGCAAAATCTCCCATGGGGTTCTAATCATGGAACAAAGTACGGTAGTTATTGGTGTTGGATTAACCACTAACTCTTCCAGAGTTTCTTTCTTTAAAACAAGAGTTAACCATTAAGAAAACTTCACTTTTATGTTGGTGTCTGTGCCATTTTGTCAGTGTGGACAGGTGCCAATTGCCTGGACAAGTCACTGCAGTTGTTTTAACAAGATTTTTGAAGTGATTTTTCCCTCCCCTTCTTCTTCCTAGGTCTGAGAGGGAGCGATTGCCTCAAAGTTGACAGGGGAAATGAGGCGGGGTATAAATCAAAACAAATAAATAAATAAAAGTCACTCAACTAGCTCTGTACCTAGGGAGGACTAGAATTCACAGTCTCCCACTTTCTATCCGGGGGCCTTAACCACTGCTCTAAAGTGGCTCTCAGAATCCTCCACTGCTGTTCAAGAAAGCATAGCAATAAGCTACTGACAAATAGTTGAATAATTGTTGTGTTGTTGTTTAGTAGAAAACAAAACAACAGAAAAATTGGCAGGAAATCTCAATATATTAAATGCCCTCCCCCATGTATCAAACCCTAAAATACAAAAGGGAAGCAGCCCCAATTCTGAAACATTTTCCATGCTTATTCTGAAGGTATCATTGCACCATAGTGATCTTCCTCCATTGGCAGAGGAAGGAAGGAAGGAAGGAAGGAAGGAAGGAAGGAAGGAAGGAAGGAAGGAAGGAAGGAAGGAAGGAAGGAAGGAAGCTGTACCTGTCAGTATCTAGATGGAATAGAAAAGGCTAAAGCAGGGGTGTCAAACTCCCATCATCACAGCAATGTCATGTGACATATCGGGACTTTTTTCCCCTTCACTAAATGGGATGGGGGCAGGGGAAGCATGTGACGCATTCGGCCCACAGGCCGTGAATTTGACACCTCTGGGCTAAAGCAACTAACATGATCGGGGGTGTGTGCTTCTTAAGCAACACTCTCCATCAATACCACTGTTAACTGTGTGGGAAGGCACTATCTCTGAAGAAGCAGGTTTATGGTTCTGTATTCACAATTAGTACTATTACAACAGATGAAACCCATGTTTGGAGCAATCTTTGCCCATCTTTAGTTGGTGTATAGTGGCAAATGTAATCTGGGGAAAATGTTAATTAGCATTCTATTATTACTACCCAGTTTAGACTATTGCCAAGCACTTTGCCTGGGGCTGCTTTTAAAAAATTTCAGAGGTTGTACTTAGCCCACATCTCTGTGCTATCGAGCACCAATTACTGGGGGCCTATTACACCTATGCTGCAGGCCAAATAGTTCTACCAGTTACTTTCTGGGTATAATTAAAGTGCTGATTTTGGTCCATAAAGCTCATAGCTCCCATCTGCCTGCTCCAACAAGAATCAGCTCAATCTCTTTGGTCATCTAGGCAGAAATTACTCCTTCAACCATGTCTGTAGAGATTCTCAATCACTCCTTGCACATCATTACCAGCAGAGATGATATTCAGCCAGTTCCGACAGGTTCCAGAGAACCGGTAGCAATACCGGTCACATGTTGAAGTTCAGTCTGCCCCCACCCACAGAAAGAAATCATAAATATACCGAGCCCTTCCAGGTAGCATTCTACTAAAACTAGCTATTTTTTTTTGTTTTATTCTGTTATTTTTGAGATTTGATCTGATACAACCTGTTAGATGTCAAGATCCTCTTCGAATATGATGGACAAACACCATCATCATTATTTTTACTTATACCATGGGTTCAAATTTAAAGTCATCAGAGATAAAATTTATTGAAGAAGGTTGTCAGTGCCATCAATCAATCATCTGCTTGTTTGTTTATGGCACCTAAATCTATCTCATACTGTTACAGTGCTGACTTTAAAATCATGTTAATATTATGGCCAAGGTACTTCTGAAGATATGGATTAAAGTTATGGATTAAGTCTAATATACTACAAATGGAATAGAAACATTTATTTGTACCTGTGTAGATATTTATTTACTTATTTATATTTTCCACATTTCTGAACCCCCTATCTCTCTCATTTATAACCCACTTTTATTATTTTTATAAACAATTCAAAGTGGTGAACATATATAATACTCCTTCCCGTGACTGTTTTCCCCGTAAAAATAATCCTGTGAGATGACTTGGATGGAGAGAGAGTAACCAGCCAAGGTTACCCAGTTGGCTTTTGTGGTTTAGGTGGGTCTAGAAGTCATGGTCACCTGGTGCCTTAACCATGAGATCAAATTGGATATATTATATTATATTCATTCATTTCTGGTATTGTCAAACTTATAAATATTCCTTCATAATAGCAATAAGCATATTGGTTTATGGTATACTAATACATGTACAGAATATAGGGCTACCCTTGAAGAGCACCCGGAGACTTCAACTGGTACAGAATGCGGCCGCGAGAGTGATTAAGGGTGTGCCTCG
>JANHGC010002668.1:103908-115859 GCA_027560395.1 Boaedon fuliginosus | reverse complement strand
TCCAACAGCTGTGCACAGCTGTTGGATCAGAGTATTTGCAGAATACCACGAAGTTTTTGAACGCAATCCCGCACGGCGCGCTTTTGACAGCTGATCTGGCAGCGCATCCACGAAGCGGGTAACCAGCGAACCGGGAGAAACCCATCCCTGGGTAGTCATTGTAATATTAGTCCCCGGGTCTGAATATCTCTAAGAAGAAGGGATACCTTGACCTTAAAATGGTCTGAACACATCTGTACTTTCTTATTTATTGCAACAATTTGTATGCTTAGCTCGCAATATCAGAACGTGCAGCACATAAAGTGCATATGTAGTTTGCTCTGCTATGGACAACTATTGTGGTGGAATCTGATGCTGAGATGGAGGTGGGAGGGGCTCTTTCCCAAGCAGCTACATGTCTTGGCAGAAGGAGACCCAGAAGAGATCCTCCCGAAACCTAAATACAGGTTTAGGTTGCTGTTCACCCATAGACAGGAATCTTGCCAGACTAAAGCACTCTTTGCATAATGATCAAGTCAATGCTATGAAGGTTTAAGGACGATCCTTTCTGGGCCTGTTTCTGAAAACCAAGGACTCGAGGCTGGTCTGCTTCTTAGCTCCTTGGGAAAGAGCTTCACCCTCCTTCATCGCCACACCAGATTCCACCATAACTACCGAGGTCCACAGGCCATGCAGAAAGGGATTGTTTCTGACCCATTCTTAAATGACCAAATGGGTTCCACCTTGATTTTGGTGGCCAAAGTGTTCCACAGACAAGGGAAAGGCCCGCTTGTGGCTTCCTGTCCCTTAATCTCTCATGGGTGGGATTCCCACCCTGCCTTTCTCAGTTAGATGGTATTGGATGAGCAGAACTGAATCAGCAATTTTATACTGATCTGGCAACTAGACAAGTGCATGTTTGGCCTCTAATACCTTTATCCTCCAGTTCTCAAAGCGTTCATGTCAGCCTTATTTAATCAAACGCATCTCATACTTTTTTATTTTTGTTTTTCTCATATGTTCTCTTTGGTCCAGTTGGCCCATTCTGTAAGTATTCATTTCATCACATATCATTGCTGCATGCTGGTGTGGGTTAGGGTACACGAATCAGGTTTTTGCATGCTTTTTTTTCCTTTCAAGCCACAGTGGGAATGGATGGGTTTTTGTAGAGGACAGGGTGGATTCTAAATCATTTTTCCTGCTGTGACAATGAACTAAATGAGTCATAATCTTTGAAGCAAATTAGAAAGTATAATATTGTGGGTACAAACTCGAACATATTTTTTCAAAAGTCTGTGTTCTATACATACAGGAGCCATAGTCTCATTATAAGACATCCAGGTAATGACACATAAAATACCCTGATCATGAAATCAATTATATGTCTACTCACTGAGTAGTCCCACGATTTCATGGAGATATTCAAGGAAGCAAGTATCATATTGCAATCAGGGTTTCTTAAATTCTTTGGGATGTAAGAGTTCAACCTTAATCTTACTTGGATAGTATTTTCATCATTCTGCTTCTTAATGTTTGTGGTTTGGGGGTTTAAAAATAAAGAACGTGGAATGGTTTCTTCTCATGGTTGATGGAACAAAGAGATGCTAGGTACTGTCAGTACCTAGCAATGATACAAGTATTTATGATAGTTAAAATCCTAGCTTACAAGGATGCAAAAGAGTGGAGCCAGATGTTTTTCTTCAGAGAGAAAGTAGAGAAATAGAATTCAAAAAACAAATTTGCTTCCAAAGCAAGCAATAACTACATTACTAAATAATCATATGCTGATCAAACAGTAACATTAATGCTCCTCAATCTTCCCTGAATATTACCATATCTTTTAAGATATTTCCGTAGCCAGTGAATCAGGACTGATTTGAAATAGGTAATCACCGAGATTGCATATGATATCAACCATATCATCTGCTAAGTCATGTTGGCATTAACAGGGATGGGTTGGGTTGGGTTTGAATAGGCAAAGGTTGAAGGATGGTGATTGCTACCTCCCACCATCTCACTTTTATCTGAATGGTCAGGTGAGCTCAGATAAAGATGTAGAAAACTCTGAAAAAACCTGGACTATTCTAAGTTTGTCTGGGTTATTGTGGTTGTTAAATGAAAACTAGAAAGCAGTTAGGACAACAAGGTGCAGTTGATTAGGATACGTCAGGGCAATCCATGTAAGAGAGTAAGCACCAAGGGAAGTTTCCAGTTTATACTTTTGTTCTTCAATGTAACCAGATTCATAACAAGGTTCTCCTTTATTACACTTCGCATACTAACAGTTACATGTCCTTCTCTCAATTTCCTGCAGTGCTAATATTCACATTTCAACCATTTCTTTGGAGGAGAGGTCTTAACATATAAGCCAAACTTTCTCTTCTGGTGTTTTTCAAACTTGGCAACTCTAAGATGTGTGAACTTCAATTCCCAAATCAGCTTGATTGAAGATGCATAGACTTCAGCACTCAGAATTTCCTTCCAAGCATGCTCTAAGATGCGTGGACATCAGCTCCTAAAATTCCCCAGCCAGCATGCTTTGAGATGTGTGGACTTCAACTCCGAGTGCACACAACATAAAGTTACAAAATCTAAAAAACACTAATCTAGCCTAGTGTTTTTGCTGGGGTTTTTGCACTGCAAGCTCTTCTTATAAATAAGTTAGACAAGGAGATTCATGTAATAAGCAAACATATATTCTCTCATGATATGTCCTTTAAGTAGACCTAACATGTCAGCAAGCCATGATCAACAAGCATTTGGGATAAACAGAAGGTAGTGTTTATCATGAGGAACAAGTCATAGTTTTTGGAATAGTGATTGCTCTAAGTTTCAGCATAACCCAATGACTTTGGCTAAAGATCAGCCCATGATTGACAGGGCTTATAAAGTAATGTGCATCCGTTCATTCAACAGCCTAGGACTTAGCGTGTTCTGCAAGCAGCTTAAAAGATTAATATGCATACAGGGAATTCAATACAGTTTGCAAATGTAGCTGTCTCCTCATGAAATCTTCCAGTTATACATTGCAGCTACCCATTTATGTCTGGAACTGAACAACACACTGTCTCTCTTACTCAGATCTTTCCTCCAAGGTATTTTCATGAAGCGTATTTATTTAGAAAGTTTATAGATTGGATTTCAACAAAGGGTTCTCCCAGCAGTGTACGTAGTTAAAAGAAAAAGAAGTTAACCAATCCATTTCAGTGACTTTTTAATATAGCACGGGTGAATTTCCACAGATGGATATTCCATCCTGAATTATGGATCAGCCTTTCATTTCATGTTTTGAGGCTTTGGAGAAGGCAGAAAATATCAATGAGGAGGTCAAGAGAACAAGGTTGTTCCTAAAGTATAGATCGAATAACACGTTCCTTCCTTCCTTCCTTCCCTCTTTTCTCCTCCGTTTCTTCTGGGTTGGATATTAGATTGTAAATCCCTCAAGCTTTACACTTGCTTACTGACAGCCTTGTAAAAACGGTTGCTTTTATTGCACGATTTGATTTTCCTCAGAATCCACGCACTTAGCTGAAAAGGGTTCCTATGAGCCTGTGAAAAATTTCTTTGCTGCATTTGCACACGGAAAGATGCGTTTGCATGCAAATGAAACGGTTGCACTTGGGCATAAGACCGGACTGCCAGGCAGCCTCTGTTGTATCTTGGGTTTGCAGATCCCTAACAGGCTAAGTTGAAAACAGGCTCCGCTGTTGCTTCGGATGGCTTTGGAGGATGGTTGCCAAGCCTCCTCGTCAGGTACCTATTGTTTGGCGCTAATAAATCAACCTGCAACAGAGAGCAGGAGTCCTTGTAGCTGTGCAGATAAGAAGCCCAAAGGTGAACAAGAAATGCTAGAAGAGCACTGCCCCTCCCCCTTCCATCCTTGGCTGTGTATCCAGAAAGGCAGGTCAATTTCCTGCCTTGGGGATGGAGAGAGCAGGAAGTGGGGGTGGGGGTCTTGTTTTGCCATCATCTCTTATCTCCATGCTGGATTTGTGGGCAACAGGAACATTTCCTCAGGCATCCCAGGTCAATCTTGCCCTTGTTTCATCTTTCCCCTTTGAAGCAAGGAAGTATATATATAAATATATATATGTTTTCGTAGATATATATAAAGACAAGGCAGAGCAGTGCTGGGGGGCAGCGGTGAATTTCCTGAGATCACCAGATCCGTTCCATCATCCAGCTTTGACTGATCTTTGAAGTAACTGGGGCGGCTGCATTTATAATTTGGGAAGGGGCTTTCCCAGCAATTATTAACCAAAGAGACAAATTAACAAAAGCTGCCCCTGCTTCCCTCCCATTTGCATTTTTATTTGATTATAAAGCAGGTGGTTCCAGCCAGTTCTTGCTCTGAAAGGTCAAAGGGCCCTTAACTTTCATCTAGGCACATGTTGGAGGAAATGGCCCTTGACCAGTCACCCACCCTGGGTGCAACATCCTGAGACTGCTGGTTTATGCTGGGCCAACCGAAGGACTTGAGCTACCAATAGAAAGGGTCCATCTAGTTCCACAAATACATCCTTGCCCACGGATTGCTTCAACATTGGTTGCGGGGACAAAGGCTGACCTTCAACTAAATGCTGGAGCATTTTTTGTGTTACCACCCAGCCTGTCTGCCAAGATTTACGATCCTCAAGACGAGAGGCTGCTTCTCCATGCTCAAGGAGCGAAATATAACCCAGAGGCTCAAGTTATAAAACTGTAGACTGTTGCATCAGTGGGATTTGACCCCAGGCTTTTGATGGTTGAGGGACGATTGGGTTACCTGCCAGGATCCTTCCATGCATTCAGATGTCAGGGTGATAAAATCTAGACAGGAAATATCCCAAACACCTGAGTGCCCCAGGCACTCATAAAATCTCAAGTGGGCATCTTCAAACTATAATTTTTTTCCTACCTCAGTTTTGTGGAATAAGATGTCAAAACAAATGACAATTAGTGAGGAATATTGCATTTTTAATGTTTTTTTTTTAAAAAAGATTGGGTGATAATAAAATGAAATGATTGGTGTGTTGTGAGCTTCATTATCACTGAACCTGAATAGCTTTTGTAGAATTTTCTTCGAATATTCCCTACCATTTTTCTTCCTGCTTTGCTACATCTAAAGCAGGGGTTTACAGGTGCCCCAGAGTCAAATGGACACCTTCAACGCATGAACATGATGCTAGCAGAAGAAAGTTGCTCTTAAATCTTCACTCTAAGTCTGACAGAGGCTATTATTAAATACATTGGGAAGAAGGACATTTTTATGGCTGTGTTTAGACAACAGGGCTGATCCAGTGAATTGCCATCCTTTTTGTGCAACCCTTTTGGATGGTGTCCTGGTCACCACAAAGCAAGCTCAGAAGTTGTAACTTCCCCTGTTTTTTTTTTATTTCCATCTGCAGTCATCCCATCAGGGTCAGTGTGAGGGTCTCTCTCTCTCTCTCTCTCTCTCTCTCTCTCTCTCTCTCTCTTTCTCCTATCCTCCTTCTGCCTCACCCCCCATCTCTCACATACACATAGCACTGTGGTAATGGAAAAAGTAGAATTATTTTTGCCTGCAAACAAGAGAATAAAGATCCCTATTTCCACTTTACATATATACTGAAGGGGGGTTAACTCCAAACAACTCCATCAGATTAGGTTATTGTATGGTGTTAACATCAGTGGAAGAGATTATTCGTAGCTGAATGCTGAACTGTGGAGTCTTTGGTGCTCTCTGAGCTACGTTGTTTTCTTGCAGACATGTCATTGCCCAACTAAGTAATATATAATGATTCTCATGATGATATTCTGATCACATTACCTAGTTGGTTAATAAAACGTCTACAAGAAAACAAGCAAGCTCAGAGAGCCTTGAGTACTGAGCAGTCCACATGACCCAGTTAAATGTAGTGTTTGAACAGGATACTATTTAATTAATTACATTTAAATTAAAATTAGATCAAATTTAGTTCATGATGATGGAACAAACTGTTTCCGATTGCAGCTCTTAGCTTAACCTAGTGACTGGAGGGAAAAATAAGATTTTCCCTTGGTATTCTCTAATATGCAGGAAGCAACGTGTTGTTCTCTGTCTATGCTGAATTAGAATTCCCATAATTTCTTTCCATTAGCCGTGTAGATGGGGGTTATCAGGGAACGGGAACATAAAACTAGTCCTACTTTGGCTGTAACAATAAACAAATAAGTAATAGGCAAGCTTTTTTGGAGAGGATGCTTAAAGCAGGACAGTGTCACCCCAAGGGCCAAATCTCTGCTAACCACCTGGCTACATTGGCAACATCTGTTCCAAAAGAGAATTGCACTAGATTATTTATTTTTAATTATTTATCAATTCCCGAGAATGATTAAAACCATCTCCTGCTTGGGCAAGGGGTTGGACTCAATGACCTACAGGTCACTTCCAACTCTGTTACTATATTATATATTATATTATTATTATCATATTTCAATGTAGGATGAGTTGATGTGTGTTTCTTCAGATACTCATTTCTTTGATTGGGCAGCCTTTTGATCCCTACTTCCACTTACATCATTATTTCTGAAATATAGTACTTTCCCTTCTCTTTTCTTGCCTAACCCCAAGACAAAGTTTAAGGGACCCGGTGTAAGAGATGAAAGCAATCTAAGCCCTTCAGGACTAACTTCCCATTTAAATTCTATCTGCATGTATTCCATTGTAGCTCCCAACCAAACATTTCTCCTGCCAATCAATAACTATTAACAATCAGTAGGGTTTCCACACATACACACACACACACACCCCTCTTTCCTTTCTATGGAAGTTATCCAAGGGAAGTTGGCTGTGGACAAGGAGGGAAGCAAGCAAGCACACCATTTCTCTTAGGCTCATACATCTCTCCTGATTAGCTTGTGGGTAACCTACCAATCTATAACTTCATTAAGGAAAGGCTTGCAGAGCTCCAACAATGGCACACCTGAAAAAGGGTTGTTGTTTTTAACAGCACCTAATGCTCTATAAATGCTTTACAGTTCTGCAAGAGGGGTTAGGAACATTCTGTTTTCTTCTTTTTCTTGACAGAATAGAGGGAAGGGAGGAGAGGTGATAAGGCAAGTGATTAGCATTTGTAAAACCTGACTGTCATTTGTCTTGCATTGAGAGCTGAGATGGGGGAAGGTTTTCAAAAAGCCAGAAGTGCTCAGAAAGAGAGGAATTTACATCCGAGACATTATTCATGGTTGGGTGGTTGAATTAGCTGACTTGTTCCTTTCGTGGTCTCCCTCAGACTTCTTAAATGCCTTCTCCCATTGCAAATTTATATTCTTTGCATGCATGTATTGGGTGGTTTTTCTAAAAAGAAAATCTCCAGGCTCTCTTAAAAACTGTTCGCCTTTGTTTGGTGTCTTTCCCCCCTTTTTAAACTGTCTTAGGCACCTCCCAATGCTTTGAATCACCCCCTTTTCTTTCCTTGTAAATGCCTTCAGCTGCTCTTCTGAGATGTCCAAACTGTGAAGCTGCTACCGATACTTTGGGAACTGCCAAGACATTGATCCTCCTCTTTTAGGATGATCAGGGATGGGCAGAATGGAGAGAGGGATTAGCCAGGGCACATTCTCAGAATTCTGAGTTCCCATGGGAAAGGACGTAAAGCCAAAGGGTCACAAAAATGAAGTCCAGGCCCAATTCTTCTTGATAGAACTGGATAAGCCTGGTTTGGACTGTATGGGGACTGGAGTTGTCCTTCCAGCACATCTGGAGGACTTTTGGTGGATGTTGACTACATTGAGGAAATCCATGTAAGTCAGCGATGTCCCAGTGGTTGGGTTTGATATAAGGGAGCTTTCAGTGTTCCTAAACAATCGTTGTTATGTTGCGTTGTTTTTAATAATTTTATATTGATTGTTATTTTATTGTTTTTTAATTGTTGTTAGCCACCTTGTGTTTTCTTTTTTGGGGAAGAAAGGCAGGGTACAAATTGAATAAGTGATAGATAGATAGATAGATAGATAGATAGATAGATAGATAGATAGATAGATAGATAGATAGATAGATAGATAGATAAGGCTCCCTCTCTCCTTTATTCGCCAAACCCATCCCTCAGGATTTTTTTTAAACCTGGTTAACCTTTCAGCGCAAACATTGCTAAAATGCTGCTGGTCTAACTGACCCATTTTACAATCTTGTTTCCACCTGTTTTTTGCCCATAGTCCCACCTCAGTTAGTGACCCGTCCACGGGACCAGATTGTGACCCAAGGCCGTACCGTGACCTTCCAGTGTGAGACCAAAGGAAACCCACCACCAGCTGTGTTCTGGCAGAAGGAAGGGAGTCAGGTAAGTTCATGGGTAGATAGGCGCGAGGGACTGTGCACGTAGCTTGTATTTGGACCATATTCTCATATCATATTCCACAGTATCATGGGGGGAGGGGCACAGAGTTGTGCAGGCTTCAAAATGCAGATAATTGACCCAACTGGTTTTTTTGTGGGGGGGGTGGTGGTGGTTATAAATTAAATCACCCAGTTAACTAACTCTGCTTCCAGGGTAGTGCAAACTATCTGAAGGTTAAATGTCCCTTCTAATACCTGTGATCAAGTTGAAATTCTAGAAAGGGTTTATAAAAATGGGCCTCTGTAGACAATTGATTCCTGTGGTTTTTCAGCTTTAATCCCCCTGTGATTACATGGGGTGCAATAAAGGTCCGTATCGTCTTCTAACCTTATCTGTGGGAGTCCTGATCCTGAGTACAACTGGATGAAAAAACAAAAGCCAGAAAATAGAGTGGGAAATGACATTCTTGCAGTTGCTCTTATGGCAGATGGGATGACTAAAACTATAGCCACCACTTAGCCACCCAGAACCTCCTGGTTGTAGGGCTTATTAGATGTCTTCCTCACATTTCTCCCTGTGGCTCAAGTTAGCAATCAATTCTCTCCATTCACAGTTCCTCTATTGGGAAAATTGAACTGATAAACAACGACTAGCCTAAAGTTATTCAATGAACTTCCATGGCCAAGGACAGACTTTTGTACAGAATTAAGACAGTACAATGGGGAAAGTACTAGAGTCCGTTCTTGGCTTAATTTCATGCTGCCAACAGAGATGGAGTGTCAGAGAGGATGTTAAAGTGTTATGAATTCCTGCAGGGTTGCAAACTGATCAGATTTCGTCTCTCACTCTACTATTGGCCAGCATCAATGCATGAGAGGATGTTCCTGACGAAGATGATCCTTAAACAAAAAATGATTTCTTGTCTTCTCTAAAGTCAGCAGTAATTTTCCATTACGGGATGAGCTTCGGTAGCATTAGCTAGCGTTTGCATCTTTATGGAAATGCAGACATTGAAGATTGTTTTTACACGACCTATGACAGCCGTCCCCAACCTTTCCAGCTTGGCGGCCCAGCGTGGGGGGGCGCATGTGAATGGCAGACACACGTGCACATACACAGCTCTAGTTGTGTGAGCGGTGGGCACAGGCACACCTGCCACTCGCACAAATGGAACTTCATGTCCAAGCAGAGGGTGCTTGTGCTTGGCGGGAAGCTCCAATTGTGTGAGCTGTGGGTGCTTGTACTCATGCTTGAAGCTCCACTTGTGCAAATGGACCTTCACGTGCAAGTGCCCTCCACTTGTGTGAGTGGAGCTTCATGCACATGCACTTGCCCATCTCTCCCATGGCCTGTTTTGAACAGGCTGCAGCTTGGGGGGGCGGGTTGAGACCCTTGACCTATGGATTATAAAAGTGTTTTTTAGGCTGAAAAAAAGGAATTCTCACAGCAAAAGTACCTACTCTACGTGATAGGATCTATGTGGTCTAGAATCTCAACTTTCACTAGTGTAAAACAAGGGAAGGTGGTGGTTTGGGCCAAAATCATTTACCTCTAGTATACCTTGAGCCAAGGGTCGTCAAACTACGGCCCGCAGACCACAAACGGCCCACCAAAGCCATTAATCCAGCCCGTGCAGGACCACAAGGCTGCCCTGTCCACCTCACCTCACCCCACCCACCCCCACCTTTCCGCCGAGCACAGGGCCTACCTCTGCAAGCCCCACAGGCTGGGACTGGAAGATAAGGCCAATAATTTTGGCCTGCAGAGAGGTTCTGGGGGCAGGGAAGTGAAAAACCGGGCATGCAGATGCCCTAGGAGGCAAAAAAAACCAAAACAAAAACAAGCTGTTTTAGCCCATTTTTGGCCAAAAAAGGCCCATTTTGCACCTCCTCTGCCTCCAGAAGATAGAGAGACAGAGAGAGAGAGACAAAGGGGTAGAGAGAGTGATAGAAAGAGAGAGAAAGAAAGAGAGATAGACAGAAAAAGAGAGAGAGATACAGAGAGAGAGAGGAGAGAGAGAGAGAGCCTTGTTGATTATAAGCTCCTTGGGGCTGAGAAGAGTTTCCTGAATAGACTAGTCTCCTAAACAACTGAAAAAATGATCTAGTAAAAAGAAAAGTCAACCAAAAAAGCAATGTGTAAACAAAAGCAAATACAACACCCCCAGGAGCAAAACAAATTAAAGTTTAATTTGTGTGCATTGTTTACATTAAATGACTGTTCAGTTGGCCACACCCACACAGCCACATGACCACCTAACCACGCCCACCCAACAGTCTGAGGGACCATGAATCAGCCCCCTGTTTAAAAAGTTTGAGGACCCATGCCTTGAGCCATATTCCGGGATATCCTATAAAATAAGTAATAGAAATTAGCCTTTACCCCAGGACCATATTAGGCAATACATTACATTAAATCACATATATAGTTTGTCACAAATTACATCTGCAGTGAATGCTTTTAATTGTGCTTGCTGTATTAAACACTGAGAATCGCAAACTCATGTCTTCTAGTCTACGGTCTTCTACTTGTTCCTTTTTTAAAAGGATTTGAATATCTTTCTTTTGGGATCCAGATTATTGACAATAATAGTTCAGAGATGTAAACAGCACTGTTTTATGCAGGTGTGTTCCTCGTGAATTTCCTTACTGATTTGCAGGTCATCAAGCTATGTACTGTATTAGAAAACAGGGCAAAATGATAATTCAGCTTTTCAAAAGATAGATTATTTAGCAATAGGAGCTTACACGACATCATAATAGCTACTGCAGCCTTTTTATTTTGGTAAAAAGGGTGGTGGCGTGGTTTTCTTAATTCAGTGAAGTTTGTGTGGATTGCTACCTCCCAGATTTTAGGTAAAATAATTGAAGGAGAGAATTTGAGAACAAATGCTTAATAATTCCTAGGACGGCATTGTTTCTTCTGTTGAGCTGCCAACAGGAGCTAAGATTTTGCCTCACAAGCCAAAGCTGCTCATGTCATCCAGATGTATGGGATGAGACACCTCTTGGGAGACCCAGTCTCTTGGAATGAACAATTGGAATTTCTAAGATGCCTTTAAATAGCACTGAGCTATTACTGTGTCAATTACTTGCGTCCTAAGAGGATCAGTGATAGAAAGGAAGGGGGAAGGCGAAGAGCCTGAGGAGAGTGAATCATTTGCTCAAGAGCAGGGGCTGAACTTCATTCAGTGAAGCAGATGTCAAATTCACAGAATCATGGCACTTTAGCATGCGCTTGGGGGGGGGGGTTTCTTTACAGAATTTGGAGATCATTTGGTTGAGTTCAGAGTTAGAATCCCTGACAGAAAACTGGCCACATGGACGCTTTGTCTGCCCCATATAAGGAATCGTGGGGCTTAGCTCTTTTCTAAGTAATGGGAGCAGGCCCAGTTGGGAAGCCTCATTATTTACTATTTAGCATATGATCAGAACGTGACAGAAGAGAAGCGGACATATACACACAATCTGTGTAATTATATACAAAAGCTTCTAATGGAGGTACGGCTCATCACTTGATGTCCAGTTCAGCCATCCAGGCGATCGCCTCTGGCGTTGTTTCATGCAGACCCTTCTAGGGAACCAGAGAACGCACATCATGGGCAATCTTGCACAGTGTTTAATTTATTTTATTTATTTATTTATTACATTTTTATACCGCCCAATTCCCGAAGGACTCTGGGCGGTTTACAACATA
>JANHGC010002668.1:62030-75295 GCA_027560395.1 Boaedon fuliginosus | reverse complement strand
ATGCTACAGAACTCCCCCAGAGTAACTGCAAACACGGTTTGCTTTTCCCTTTTTTACTGGACTTTTTTTTAAAAAAAATTCTAATGTAGCCTACAGTCCTAGGATTTTCTAACGGTTTCTCATTTTAGTACTAACCATACTCAAACCAACTTATTTTTTCAACTTAACCGAAGTTGGCTAGATGCTGCCATCTAGCAGGGATATGGACAATACTTGTGTACATGGATGGTATTTCCCTAAACTGTATTTCATGCATCAGTAATCCCATGAAATCTTACCGGTATATCTATATATATAAAAGAGAGCTGTGGGTTTATATGTGCTCTATACAAAAATTCAGTTCTGCACCAATCTGCCCCAAATTTCACACAAGCCTTTGTTAGGTTTGCGAAATCAGCACTGGGGGGGGGTGTCCCAAAATTCTTTGCCCCCTATTTTGGCTAAAAAAGGGGGGCAAAGGAGACCCCCCCAAAAACACCGGCAACATCGTAAAAAAACTTTCACTGCACCTGCGCGACACGTCTCTACTACGCATGCGCTAGAACTGAAGGAGTGAAGAGGAGGAATAAGATGGCATGGGCCAGCTTGGGTAGGCCTCTGCCACCTTTAGGAAGTGCAACACGCCTTTCTCTAGTGGCGGAGGCTTACCCGAGCTGCCCCTCCTCATCTTATTTCTCTTCTGAAGTTTGTCTACGGCCCTGGGAGAAGGCGTTCGGCGCTTCTGTAGTGCGCTGAATATCTTCTCCCTGGGCCGTCGACAAAACTCGGAAGAGGAGGAATAAGATGGCATGGGCCAGTTCGGGTAGCCCTCCGTCGCCTTTAAGAAGCACAATGTGCCTTTCCCAGCAGCGGAGGCTTAGACTGGCGGCCTTCTTGCTCCCCTCCCCCACCCGCAAAAAAGGGACAGATGCAACGTTTTCCCCAAAAGGGGAAAGGGAACAACTTTGCTTTGGAAAAGACAACCCCCCACACACACATCCCTCTCCAAAACCACGATCCAGCCGTTCTGTTCTTCCCTTCTTCGGCTGCCCCCAGGCCCCCAGAATCCTGTCCTGCCTGCCTCGCAGAGAGACTGATCCTCCAAGCATATCCGCTGGCTTCAGAGTTAAGGCCATTTGGAGGCCTCCAGTTAAGGACCGGATTCGCCACCGGGGAAGCAGGCGCTGAGGCTGCGACATAGGTGTCGCACAGGGGCGGGGGAGCAGGAAAAAGCCTCACCGCGTCGCTTACAAATCCAGATTTTTGGAAGGGCAAAATCAGATTTTTGCAATAGAAGGCAAGTCTGGAATCACTCAGGAATTAATTAGTTGATTAATGTTGTTTTCTCTATTGAAAACAGAGGGCAAAGTTTGTTTTTTCATCAACACTTCCCAAAGTAACCGGTCGGATTGGGTGTGTGCATGTCACGCACATCTCCACATGTGTGTACACGCGCCCTAGGGGCTGCGAATTTCGGCCGATGGAGTCCTCACAGGGGCTCAAGGGCTTAGTGCCTGTTGGTTGACATGCACAGTTTTCCAGGACCCACACATGGAGGGGAGACATGCGTGTCTTCCCCTGCCTTTGGAATTTTAGGAGCAGGCCTTCGAGCTCTTAGTCCCAGGTCAGGGGATTCTGCCAGGGCTGAGAGAAGGGATTTTAAGAAAATCCAGGTACGTGCCTGCGAGTGGTAGAAAAGAAAGCAGTCCAGAAAAATTAGACGGCGGCAGGGGTGGGTGGACAACACAAGGAGCAACAGGACCAGGAGGGGAAAGAAGATGACCATTCACACATGCAAACATCCCCGAGCAAGGCCGGGTAAGCAGCTAGTATGTTATAACTGGGCAAATAATGAGTTTGACAATATATAATTTAGTTGCAGGCGTGACATCTCCACAGTATGTACGCCATTTTGGGGCCTAGGAAGATGAAATCTGTTGGCCACTTCAGTTTCCCTGTTTCTTTGCATTGGGTTGCCACTGCCTGTTAACATAATTTTAAATGGGTTTGTTGTTTTCAACACTGAGCAGCTGACCAGCACGTTCTTCGTTCACCTTCAAAAAGAGTTCACGTAAGTCTTCTCCCTTTCCAAGTATCAAGGGGAATCATCAGAACATCTCAGGTTGTTGACATTTGTCACAGCAATTGGAATTCCAGTTTCTGTCTCTCCTAATCCGACATTTCTCTCAGTACGGTCAACATCCATGAAGGTCCTCCCCTTCCTTGCAAACTTTAATTAGCACCCTTGTTTTAATGGCCTCCTTTTATTGAAATATAATATTTTATATGGTTTTTATGTTTTTAATTGTACACAACTCAGAATCACTCTGTGAGTGAGATGGGCCATCGCTAAATTTGAATCAATCGATCAATCGATCAATAAGCAAATAAATAAATATTGAGTACAATGACAGTATACAGCCTTGACGCCTTTCCCAATTTTAAATGCTTCTGTTGCATCGCGCTCTTGATTCCTGGTCATGATAGAAATTCATCCGTAGGCAGAATAGGAGGAAGCTTAGAGTGCACCAATATCTTTAAAGAATTATTCACAATTTATTGCAGCTAATACGTTGCCCAGAGTCACTTTCTATTTTAAATAAATAAATGCATAAGTAAATGGAAAAAAGATCTCTGGTCTTTTTTCATTTTCCACTGGGTGTTACCTGTGTGATCTCAGGTGCCTTCGCCTCTTCCGAACCCAACTTGTGCATCTGCAACTCTTTTTCCCTGTATTCTTTTCTACATATTTGTGCCATCTCTTCTTTTTACCTTCTTTAGAGCTTTGTCTTTTACTATGACCACTCTGTATTAAAATTTCCCTCAATTTCTATAATTTTCTCAAATTTCTTGTCTTTTTCATTTCTTGTTATTCTCAATTTCTTTGCATGCCAGTGTAGATATAACTCATTGTCTCTTTGTACCATTCTCTAGCATTTAGTTACACCGATTTCTTTCTGCCTCTGTTGCCTTTTGTTTCTTCAGCTATTTTCAATATATTAGCAGACAGCAATTTCACCCTCTTTTGCTCTCTGCATTTCAATATATTTCTCTGGCTTTATCTTTGGTGATGTCACAAGGTTTCATCCAGAGTTCTTCAAGCACTCTATTTATCAATTCTAATCCACTAAATATATGCTTTACTTTCGCTGTATAATCATATTGAATATTTCTGAGATAATATCTTGTCTGTCTGATGAATTAAGTTGCAAGGAGGAGTTCATATGCTAGCCACAGGCAATACCAAATCTTGTTTTTGCTGATTGAATACATCTTCTCTCAGCTTGCAGAGTATATAGTAAATTTGATTTTGGGCTTGTCCATTGAATAATGTCCATGTGTAAAGTAATCTTTCAGGCTGTTGGAAGAAGGTATTTTCTGTAAACATTGAATTTTCTTAGCAGATCTCTATTAGTCTGTCTCCTGCTGTAGTTTGTATACTGACGTCAAGTTGTCCCATTATCACATATATTATTTAGCTCCAATTTTAAGATTCCTGTCTCCCACAATGTTTTTTTTTAAGTGTTGCAAGATGCTATAGAACTGTATCTGGGTTTGGAAAATAAGACCTGGATCACTGCAATGTTAAGGGACTTGTCTTAAACTTAACATTTTGATGTTGTAGTAGTGACTTTGACACCCTTTTGTTCATGACAATAGCTTCTCCATTTCTGTCGTGAATTTCTTGTCTGCAATAAAGACCAAATGCTCTTCAGTTTTCTGTTCAGCAAAAACCAGGCAAATCCGTATCAAAACTTAGTGTTGTATAAAATATTCAGCCAGCATGTCCTGACAATATCTTGGTGGGCTTTCACAACTTGGAGTAGACGCTGCAATGGTCGCTACCTTTGTCAGACTATTCTGAGCAAGAAACCCCTTTTCTTTCCTCTTCCTCAGTTCCTAGCGCTCCTCCACAAGGAGTTTCTGTAGTGACCGTGGGAACCAGCAACAGTACTAGTATAAGCATATCCTGGGAGCCACCTCCACCCGGAGAACAAAATGGAATCATCCAAGATTATCAGGTACGATAGATTCCTTGACAACTTTTGAGGGTCACCCCAAAAAGGATGCATCTGAATGCATAAATTCTTTACTCTTGTAGATACTGCAATCCAGTCATGTGCAGCTAGTTGGGGTTTTTTTTTCAGATAATATTTTCTTCAGCCATTAGTTACTATGGCCTTCTCCTTCTTCTGGACAGGTTTGGTGTCTGGGAAATGAGTCTCGCTATCATATTAATAAGACAGTGGATGGCACAATACGTTCCACAGTTTTGATGGGGCTAATCCCTGGAATGATCTACCGCACAGAGGTTGCTGCTGCCACTAGTGCTGGCATCGGAGTAAGGAGCGCCCCGGTCACTATACAGATAAGTGAGTATTCAGGACTCCTTCATATGTCCACAGCTGGAAAAAAGAGGATCTATTTCCATACAGTCCTGCCCAACCAGGTGGATCTCCTGGGGAGGCTCTAGAGAACATCCCTAGCATCTTCAAAGGTACAGCTGCCATATGAACAAGAGATGGTCTTTTCAGTGATGGCCTGTAAGAAATTGATGTGCTACAATGAAGAGGACAATGATTAAAATTACATCCACCACTGTTACTATCATGCTTTTAGATGGTTGAATGGTATTCACGGTCTCCTTAAATATGTTTATTCAAAAATAAACCATCTTGCAATGTCTCTCTTGCAAATGTTCCATAACTTTAGTTCTGAAACAGGAGACGGCTGATACCAAAAGGTAAGAAAAGTGCTAAAATGCAGTAGGATTAAGGAAGTGTGAGACACACTTGCCACATTGTCAGGACAATAGAACAGCAGTTTGCTATTTTAGAACAGTGAAAATAGAGACTCGTATGATTGAGAGTTATTCCATGCAAGCCCTGTTCCTACCAGAAAGAAAATCAGTAAGAAACAAGGCTCTTTCCTTGATATGCTAATTCTATGTGTAGGAAAACTGCAATCTTCAAGCTGGTTACCATCCTCGCCGCATAATTAACCTTTCTCAAGCCTCGTACCTCTTCTGACTGCAAATGCCTTTGCCTTCCATGTCTGCTGCAGAACCCCTGCCAGACCAGGATACTGTTCCCGTGGATAATGGGGATAGTGTGAGCCTTGCTGAGCAGATCACGGGGGTAGTGAAGCAACCGGCTTTCATTGCTGGCATCGGAGGAGCCTGCTGGGTCATTCTCATGTGCTTCAGTGTGTGGATCTATTGTCGCCGAAAGAAGAGAAAGGAGATGAGCCACTATACAGGCAAGATAAGCTCATCTTTACTACCAGCTCTCCACTCTAGCATTCTTAAGGGAGGGTGTAGGTGGGCTGTCTTATACTAGGTCCTTTGACCTGTCTTTGACTAGAAGCCTACTAAGCCGAATGGAGCATTTCAGCACCATGGAGAGCTCCAACCGAATCAGTGGTCCAAAGATGAAGTTGGACCCTACCCTGGGAGGCTGGACCACCCCTCCTAAGCACCTTCCCTTCTTGGAGAAGGGGAAGGCAGTCTGCTTGTTAATTTCCTCCAGCTTCCCCTGCTGTTCTGTACTGTGTTAATGGGCCAAGTAGAGATCTGAGTACTGAAGGAAAATGTAGTCGGACACCACGGCCATTTTGGGGTTTCCTTCTCACCTTTGGTGGGTTCCCTTTAATTGGGATTTGGAATATATGCCATCCTCCATGCAATGCATCTGCTGCGCCCCATTGTTTTAGACTCCCTGCCCATCCATGCCAACCCCCAGCAATGATTTCTTTGCGCTGCCTCACTCTTTGCTTGCTTCTCTTTTCAGCTTCCTTTGCATACACGCCAGCAGGTAAGGCTCCATGCCCCCTTCCCATCGTATTGCTTTGAGGCCCCCCATACCACCAATTCTCCCCTTCGTTTGTCCTTGAAAGGAGCATCCCTGAGAGTCTGCTCTGTTCTCCTTTGCAGTTTCTTTCCCCCACACGGATGGACCAGCTCGTGTTGGCAGCAGCAGGTGAGAGCAGAGGCCTCAGGCTAACAGGAAGGTTTCCCCCATAAGCTTTGTTGGGTCTCCGTAGTACAACCCATGCTTCTGCTTGATCGGGGCAAAATCTTAGAAGTTACAGCTCCTGCAACATTTAATCAGTTAATTGATTTGGATTGATCAATTAAATGCCTTTGGTCAACTAAGTCCTGCTAATCAAGGCATTTCTAAGGAGCAATAAACATCGCAATAGGCAAACAGGTTCTGAAAAGACAAAGTTCTCCCCTCCCTTTTTATCTGATATTGAAGGAAATGATGAAACCATGGTGATAATCCATCATATAACTCAGAGGTTACCTCTTTTTTTGGCAGGCTGTCAGTTAATCTTTATTTCAACCCCTTCAGTATTTTTCAAAGAAATAGTTAAAATTGCAGGAGATCTCTCCAGAGTAGCTTGTTTCATTATATGCCAAATTTCTTGGGTCTGTTTCAGGATCATTCTAAACACTTCAGCCAAAGAGAAGATTAAAAAATTAATCACAAAACAGAACACCATGTTGGAATACATTAATCCCTCAAGTACCAAGAAATATATAAAGGGTTGCTCTTGAACACTACAATAATGCAATTATTTATTAATTAAGAAATCAAGCAAACAAATAAATAACTCCAGCTGTTTTCCGTCAAGTGTTCTCCTGTTATGTTGGGCTATAATTCTCAACTCCCCAGGAAACCAATTTGGGTATCTAAACGTTAGCAGCAAAGTTAAAAATACGGTATAAGCCAAACTCCAAAATTTAAAGTTGTGCATTTCTGAACCAAAAATGCAATTCGTTTAATTCTTGCTTGTTGCATCCTTGTGCATATCCAAAAGATGGGTGTCCAACCTTAGGAACCTTTAAGACTTGTGGCCTTCAACTCCCAGAATTCCCTAGCCAGCCATGAGGAATTCTGGGAGTTGAAGGCCACAAGTTTTAAAGTTTCCCTTGGTTGGATACCCCTGATAATTGAAAGCCTTTTTTCACCTCATAATTGAATTTAATTAAAAGATGTGTATTCAACTGAAATCATTTCAATCAGTTAATTAACTAAAGCATGCACAGTTACTCAAATTATTTTTAAATGCCTGTCACATTAAGTCACCAAATAAATAATTTTCTGTCTCTCCTCTAGCCGCCCTGGCATGCTGGCCATGGCTACCAGTGCTTCCAGCTACCCCTGGCTGGCAGACTCCTGGCCAGCCCCAAATCTGCTGCGGAATGGGAAGACAAAAGATCCTGGAATGGCCTGCTGTACGGGAAACCATAACGTCACCGAAAGATACTACAATGGTAAGAGTTCCATAGCATCAACTGTGTCTCTCCGGAGCACAGAAGGTCTAGAACTGGCTAGCAGAGAGTCAGAAGTCAATGCTTCTTTTTCTTTTTTTCTTATCTTTCCTCGCCTCTCCTTCCCTTTTCCCTCCCGACTGCTTTCCTCTTTACTTTGCATTTTGTATTTTACATTACTTTATAACTCAATAAAAATGTGAATGGGATAAAAATAGAACTGGCTGTATATATATATCTGTAGCCAGCTAACTGATCCATGAATCATCATGTGGTCGGATCCAGCCCACAGGACCGTCCTGGTCTACCCAATACAAATAGGACAGATCAATGAGCCTCGGTGGCGCAGTGGTTAAATGCAGCCCTGCAGCCTATCTCTGCTGACTTGTTCAGCAGGTTGTCAGGTCGAATCCCACCAGGTTCAAGGTTGATTCAGCCCTCCGTCCTACTAAAGGTCAGTAGAATGGGGACCCAGATTGTTGGGGGGCAGTAAGATGACTCTGTAACTGCTTGGGCAGTGTTGTAAAGCTTGATAAGCAGTGTATAATATCTGAGCACTATTGCTATCTCTGTTGTAAGCCGCCCAGAGTCCTTCGGGAGTTGGGCGGCATAAAATTGTAAATAATAATAATAAAGCACGGCCCGGTCTATCCAATGCGAAGAGGAAACATGCCAGCAGTTTGGGGAGTGGTGTCATGCTGGCCACACCCACCCAGTCAGCCATGCCTATGCCCCCCTGAGGTCAACCACAGCCCTGATGTGGCCCTCAATGAAATTGATTTTGACACCCCTGTTTTAGAGGGTGGCTGAGAAACATTTTCCACCCAAGAGAAAATCTGAGACAGGATTTTGAAAATACTGTAAGGACCCCCTTTTTCTCTCTCTCGGGAAGTTCACATAAAAGATAGTCTGAAAAACCCACAGATGTTAGAGGCATTGGGAATTGAGGCACCCTGAATCTGCTTCAGCTCAGCCCAAAAATCTGATAAGGCTCCCAACATCTCTCCTTGTTTACAGATGCTGGGATTTCTAATTACATTGCTCAGACAGAGAAGTTTGGGACGGGGGTGTCCGATGGCCCCATATACAGCACCATTGACCCAGCCAGTGATGATATGAGGACCTTCAATGGGGCATTTTCCCAGCACACCACCCCATATGCCACAACTCCTGTGGTACCGTATGGCGCAACTCATCTACACTCACCTGATGAAGAGGAAGTCCAGTGGAACAATGAGCCTGGCATCTCTACCATCCAGTATGCCCAGCCCGACCGGGGCAGGGTGGAGAGTGGTAGGGACCATAAGCCTACAAGAAGCTAGACCATGGACGTACTCAAATGTTTGAGAGTGCAAGTCTAATTAAGACGTGGCTAGTGGAGCCAATTTAGAGATGATGGAAATTGTAGCCTACACTATCCCTAGTCTAGAGATCTTCCTCTGTCCTTCCCATCCCCTCCAAGTATATCATGCATCTAGTCTCAACTTGCAATGTGGTCATCTTGTCTTGAGCAGAATAGGCCTGGCATTTCCCAGAAAAGGATAATTCATCACTGATGATGACAATGCAATATAATACGTGTACCATAAAAATGCATAACATCTTGTTCAAGAGAAGCACAAATTGCTGCAGGAAGATTAGGAGATCTATAAAGCTTAGCATCCTGAGGATTAGGTGGCCCCTTTAAGAAAACATGCAGGTTCATTAATTTTAATAAGGGTTGTTCTTTGCAGATAGAACTAGGCTTGCAACCAAAGTCTTTTACCGTAATGGAAGGTCTAACAGTAACTTCTCTGTTTCCATAGTTGCTAAACCTGGGAAACAGAAATCGATGGGGAAGCCGGTAAAAACACCATCCCTCAACTGGACAGAAGTGCTACCCCCACCCCCATCTGCCAATGAGCTGAGCCAATATGTGGAGGAGGAGGAGGAGGAAGAAGAAGAAGAAGAAGCGGAAGAAGAACTAGGACTCACGTAAGGGCCACTGGAGGACTGGGAAATTGCAGTATTTTACTGTGTTTTCTCTGCTGAAAGGGCTGGCACTGGAGAGTGGGTTTCATGTTCGTATCAAGTGAGTTTGCACTTGAATTTTGACCAGCTTTTTCCAGGAGTAATGTGTTTTCCTAGTGCAGGCTACGCTAATGCCCTGCTTATGAACAGAGCAATGCGTATGAGAGGAAAAATAATTATAATCCGTATTGCCAGTTTTGAAGTCAATAGTTCCATGCAGGATAACCTCAATTGACACAAAAATCAAGTTTTAACCTTCAAAACCCTTAAAGCCCCTCCACCTATGACTTTCTTCTCCCTCATCTTCTCCCTATTGATGCTACAAGGAGCATGCATGTGTTCAGTTAGGATACGAGTTGAATATTGGGAGCCAGTTTATTGGCTGAGTTCATTCATTGAAAACCCAGGAAACGCAGTAAGCTTGGTTTTGCTTTGTCTCGCTTTGGCTGGAGTTGGTAGCATTTGATGGCTCAGTGTTCAGTGTGAGCCCAGATGAATTAATTTAGTAACTACATTAAGCATGTTTTAGTCCACTGGCAGCCACTGGCAGATTGCTGGATGGATTACTTTAGGCATCAACAAATCCACAATGGGTTTTGCTTGGTTTGTTGCACAATGTATGAATAAGTGTAGGTCAGAGTTGTAGTGGCTGCATATTACATATGAACAAGCATGTGTTTAATAAATTGTGGTTAAAATAAGTCATGGCTTAGGACAATGTATGAACTTTGATAGGTCAGGGGTGGAGGAATGGTGTCCACCTCTGCCAGAGAGGACCTACTTAATGGAGAACATCCAGGAAGAAGAATGTCCTCCTCCCCCACCTCGCAACGATGCCTCTTCTCCTGCAAATTCCTATGGACAGCAATCCACAGCCACTCTGACTCCCTCGCCACGGGAAGAGATGAGAGCTTCGGAGGATATTCCCAGGCTGCACCAGTTTGAGATTCCACATCTGCCCAGGTATGAGCTCCCCAAGTCTGCAGTCTAGGCTTATGAGGTCATCTTAAGTGTAGCCCTCACAGATTCCAGTCCTCCTAATGATCTGCAGAACCTTTATGGACAGTATCTGGTGTGTCTCTTTGCTATGGGAAGAAGCCTGAGACTGGGCAAGAGAAGGGACATTTCAGGCAGATGTTAATCCACTGCAGTTTAAGTGCTAGTATAGACTTGGCTGTATTGGATCATATTCAATAAATACATCTTTCTCTTATCAATGTGTGCCATTAGCTCTTTTGATATATTGGAAAAAAGGAGGAAGATCTATTAAGTAAGGAAATAAACCCCCAAGATGCCCTTCCCCCTCCTCCAGTGTTTGGTACAATGGAAAGTGAAAGCAGACGGGCTGTCATCTTGATGGGGTTCAAGCATACTATTTGAAGTCTAAAGCTATGCCTGTTCTCCAAAAATGTCTGATAATGTTCTACATTTAAGTGATTAGAAAATTGGGACATCCCAAAAGCCTGACCATTTTACCTGATGCTCCTTTGCTTCCCAGGCGGTTACCCAATGGGTCAGGTCCCTTGACAAGACCCTCAAGTCCTCCCTTGACTCAGTCTAATCCCAATCTAAACCTGCCCGAAGAGAGATCAGAAGCCATGCTTCCCAGGCAAAGTCACCGGCGTAACCTAAGCCAAACACCAGCGCATAGTGCAGAAAATGTGGACTCCCCAGGCCAAGGTGAGTTCATTTTCTAAGCCCCTCTTCCCAGGTGTCCCATAGCATCACAGGAACAGGGTCAGCCGTGGCATCCTCTTTGAAGAGAATGTCAGGGAATTCTCCTTATTACCAGCTTCCTGTTACAGGAAGAGTAAAATATTTGTAGTGACAGGTAGTCCTGATTTATGACTGCAATGGAGCCTCTTACAGTGCTAAGTCATGACAGTTATAAAGTGGGTCACCCATTTGCTGATCTGATTTTATTATTCTTTTTGATTGACTGTTAAGTGAATACCATAATTGTTAAGCAAATGTCATGCTTGTTGAGTAAACCCATTGTTTGCTATGGGCATTTTTGCTAAAAACAGAAATAAATACTAGTTTTCCGCAAAAACATAATTTCTCTCTCTCTCTCTCTCTCTCTGTCTATCTAATCTGTTTATTTATTTAGAGGATTTATATGGTTTTCCACTTACTCTCAGTGACACTGGGTTGCTTACGAACAATCAGTTGTGGCCATGTGGCCATGGGATATGGCCATAAATGCAGGCCAGTTGCCAAGAGCTCAAAATGTGATTGATCACGTGACTGAGATGGGAGCCTGGCCATCAAAACTTTGAAACCTGCTCCTAAATATTTTCGGGGGGAGCCATCAAAACTTTGGACAGTCTCTAAGTGTCATAAATTGAGGACTACCTGTAATTGCACTGCAGAAGATTAATTCCCTGTGAGGATTTCGAGAGTCTTCATGGTGCAGTGCTTAGCTCGTGGGACTGGGTTCGAAATCCACTTGTAGTCAATATCATGAAAATTGCTGGCTTACTTCCTGGGTTACTGGAGGCTAAAAGGTGAAGTGCTTGGGGCATTCAGGTTGACCTGGATATGAGGAAATTAACCATCATGGAGTTCACCCAGCACCCTAAGCCAAAACCCAACGTACTGCAAAATGGCTTAGCATATTTTGCCATGTTTTTTATCCATTTAGCACAGATGAGCAATTCTGAGCTTTGCCAATAAGTTGGTGGGGAAGGCTAAGTTATTACTGATATTGGGCTTTTACTGGCAGGCAAGACCCCTTCCAGCCTCGGTGATGTTTTGCTTCCTCTGGGTCAGAAAGGAAAAGGCAAAAAGAAATCCAAGTCCAGCCACTACCGTCGAGAGAAGAAACAAGGAGGTAAATCCCAAGTTTGTGCTATACAGTATTAAACCTTCTTCTGTTCTCTTGATTCCTGATGAGTGCATGAACAAGCCTACATACAGTGTTCTTGGCGATGCGTTCAGAAGTGGTTTGCCTTAGTCTCCTCCTTCCTGGGGCTAAGAGAGAATGGCTGGCCCCAAGTCACCCAGTTGGCTTCATGCCTAAGGAAGGATTCAAATTCAGTCTCCTGTTTTTTTAGCCTCAGATCTTTAACCGCTATACCAAACTGGCTTAATGCATTTAATTATAGCATCCTCTTAATTCCATTACCTAATCCGGTTAGTTCCTCCATGTGTGTGTGTGTGTGTTTTTAAGTGTCACATCTGGAAAGCATCTGCTTTCTACCTCCTTTTATAGAATCTTGCTCACACAATTGTTTTCAGGAACACATTTAACTTTTCCTTTCTCATATCTCAAGCAAGCCACGCATTGCAAGTATTAAATTGGTCCCATTGGGGACCAATGAAGCAATTTGCTAAGTACTTATTTAAAGGGCTAATAAGCCACCATTTAGAGCTGGAGAGAGGAACATGGAACCCCAGGATGGTAGCGTGCCTGCTAAATCCTCATGAACAACCCTGGTTTTATTTTTTGATGTTTAAAAAGTGTATCCATGCACGTGATGTCCTTGTCACAATTGCAAGATGATGAGATTCTCAAAATGCTCGCATGAGATTTCCATTTTGGTTTGATGTGTTTATTGGGCATTCGAGCCATTGCATTTGGTCACATCATGATTCCCATGGCCCAAAGGTAAATGTCCAATCCTACTTATGGAAGACTTTAAGCAAGGGGTCCTTGGTGCTCTCTGAGCTTGGTTGTTTTCTTGTAGATGTTTCTTTGCCCAGACTAGATAACATCATCATTGTTAGTCTTAGCACTGATGATGCTACCTAGTTTGAGTAATGAAACACCTGTAAGAAAACAACCAAGTTTATACAGCACCAAGAACCCCTCATATCAACCCTGAGCTACAAATATTCTCCTTTATAGATAGGGGTGGGGGAGTGGCAATAATTGCGCGCCAAAGATTTTGTCCACGGGAAGGCGCTGCTCTGGAAATAGGCGGGTGTGAGTCTATCTTCGTGAAGCTGGACCTAGGGGTACAGGTGGGCGTGTTGCTGTCGTACCTGCCTCCCAGCT
>JANHGC010002668.1:31875-43898 GCA_027560395.1 Boaedon fuliginosus | reverse complement strand
AGAGGCGGAGAAGCGAAAAGCAGCTACAGCATCCGCGGGCGGAGAGAGGAAAGGAAGCTGCGCCCGAAGGGACAAACGCTCGCTACGGTCTCCGGCTAGAAGCCGCCGAGACCTGCGTCCACCGCTCGCGGCTTCCAGGCGCCGTTTGGCAACGGGAGGCCAGCAAGGCGTGCGCTGTGACGGTAAACTTGTGCGCTGCGGTGTAATATTTTGTGCGCCAGCGCACGCCAGCGCAGCTTAGAGGGAACACTGGTTCCCAGCCAGCAACGCTGGCTGGGGACTTCTGGGAGTTGAAGTCCACCCATCTTCAAATGGCTGACATTGGGAAACACTGGACTAACCGCTCAGAAATATCCCTGCCATCAATGTGGCCCAGGATCAGGCTAAAACTATATAAAGTTATGTTTTTATTAAAGTTTTTAATCTTTTAAAACTTAGATTAATAATTTCCCCCTTTCTAAGTCCTACATTTATGAGACGAGATGTGAAAAACTCTGCTCATCAAACCAAATCAGTGCTCCTACAATTACTTATTTCTCTTGAAGGCTCCAGAAAACTGCAGATTGGGGAGGGGGGGAATGGAATAATCTGGAGTGGGGAAAAACGGGCCAAAATCCTGAACAGGCTAACTACATAGGGCAATTCTACAAGTGTCAACAATTATTTTTATATCTCAATACTACGAAATGAAACTAGCAGGCTCATGACTATGACTTGTATTATACATATAATATACGTAATGTACATTACAATGTACCTGGAGGTAATCAACTGATGAAAGGAGTTCTAGGTTCAAAGTGAATTTAAAATGCAGGATTGGGCAGAACTAAATGAGATCTCCTTGGAGAGTGCAGTTCAACCAAGCTATGGCTCAAATGTTGGCAAACCTAGGCAAAAGATAAGGAGACATGTGAGAGAATGGCTTATAGCCACTCCAGTCTCATTATAGCTCCCTGCAGGGTAAAGGTTCCTGTGAGGATGTGTCATCATTCCAGCTAATCACCAAACTAGCAAACCAGAAGTGATGTGGACTGATTGCATCTTCTGTTCACCCTGTAAATAATAGAACTGTTGGGCGGAGGCTGGTGAAATGTTTCCCATTCTACTTCCCTGCAAGGCCTTTGATGTGGAGTCAGTGGGCTCCATACATGGGAGAGGTAATCCAAAATGTATACTTCAATATTTGAAATGATCAAGCTGGGGAAATTTAACACCCAGAATTGCAAAACTAGTTTGTTAAAAATAGCCAAATCATCAGTTCTCCCATGTCAATTTCCATTTCCTAGACCATCGGCTTCAATGGGGAAGAATGCAAATTGACCCAAGGTATAGCAAGAAGGCGAGGCTCCAATCAGCCTTGTCCCCTTAGAGGTCTCTGAAGATGACATAAACAGTCTAAACTAAGGAATAAGCTCAATAATTGAGAAGAAAGGAGGACACTTGTCAATCCATGTCTAGGTTGATGAAACTTAACAGACCAGGAAGAGAATGCATTTACAGGACTCTGATTCCAGTAAGGAAAGTCAAAGGTGCCAATGAAAACTCTGGTTTTTCAACACCTTTGAAAAACACCTCTCCCTCTATCTGTCATGTCCTGTGCAGGGCTACTACTGCTCTCCCTCTTTTGTGTGTGAAGTCAATGTGTCCATAACCACTTCTACTTTTCCTTTAAAACAGTAAAGGTTTCGGACCCAGGGTTCAGGAGACTAACCAAAGCAGACTGGACAACACTGATCATCCAGCCTGTGTAATTGATAGAGTTGGATGCTTGGGTCCTGGAAATCATCATCATCTTCACTTTCACTAATAATGGATTTGGAGATGGGATGGGAGAAATCTGAAAAGTTAGAAAAACTTTTTTTTATTCTAGCTCCCTGATATACCAGCGGAAGAAAGAGTCCTATAACAATCAAAATTATGGCTCTGGGAACTTGGCCGAAATCCAGACAAAATTTATT
The DNA here is from genome assembly GCA_027560395.1 of Boaedon fuliginosus. Classification (NCBI taxonomy): domain Eukaryota; kingdom Metazoa; phylum Chordata; class Lepidosauria; order Squamata; family Lamprophiidae; genus Boaedon; species Boaedon fuliginosus. The sequence continues at coordinate 41,940 of JANHGC010002668.1, read as the reverse complement.
TATCTCCAGTAGGGTTATTATTGATTGATCTGGCATCTGTTGATCAATAGGATCAACTGCTTAGAAATGCATCTTTTCTCAGCTAAGCAAGAATAAAACTTCACAACCTTGAAGATCGAAATGGTTCCGTTCAAGAGGAAGCATCCTTTTGTTGGTCATGAAAAGGGTCAGTCTTTAAAAGTTGACAGCATTTTAATTGGTCAATGCTCTTCTGCTCTCAGTAATACCGTAGCCTTTTGCTGCAGCATCATGTCAGGAATAGAATAGATCAGGCCTTTGAATCATTCTACCTGGGACATCAGAAGATGCATGTTCAAGGTTTAGAACAGAGCTAATGAAAAGAGTGGTTGCTTTAGTATAGAAATGGGAGCAAACACTTTTCAATTTCTGTATTTTTTTTTACTGGTGATATCCAACATACATGTCAAGACCAAAATCTGGGATTCACACAAAAAGAATTTGGGAAAAAGGAAAGTATTGACATCATTATTACCAAATCTTAGAGAGTTGTACTCTCAATACATTGAAAATCCTGGTTTGTAATAATTGGAAACAGCTTACCAAAGTTTCAGTGGGAGTCTTCCTCAATCTTATGTGAACTAACACCTGAACTCTGGATCATTGACACACAGAGTATATGCTTTATCTCTTAGCTACCACCTTTCTCGCTCTGATAATAGTATTATTAGAAATGTTCTTTACTAATAACCCAGTCATTTCATTGCATGAATAAACAAGATTATCTAATGCATCCATTGTGAGGGATACTGGGCCTCACCAAGTTGCTTCTGAAATCATGTCTACAAGTCAAAATGACAATTACAAAATTCATTACCACATGGGCTGCAGGCCACTGCCAAGTTCATCTCACTGAAGGGCTACCAAAAGTTATTGCACTTAATGGATGCTTGCTAACTCAAAAAAGCAGATCTTAAATACCATCTATTGGGGAGTAATAAGAAAAGTGAGCAATTTTCCTGTTGTTGATGGTTGAATTGATCTGGCTGGCCACTGTGGGACCCAAAATGTTGAACCAAATGGTATTTGGCTCTATCCTGGGGGGCTCTTCAGTGCCTATGTTTGAGTCATTTGCTCTGGTCTATAAAGCATCCTTCAACTCTATTTTATGGAATGCTAGAATGCCGCTGAAAAGCAGCCATCCTTCTAATGCCAAATGAAGCTCTGATCCAAAGTGAGTATGGCAGAGAGCAAAGGCCGGGCTAGATATTTCCATCAGACAAGGCATTCAACTAATTGAATCTCCCTTGCCTGCTCACTGAGGCACAAAGGTGTAGGAGGCTGAAAGGCCCCCATCAGCCAGTCCCAGCATTGGAAATCGATAGGTCTTTCTTCCCTCCTCCACCTCCATTCGTTATAAACTTGAAGCAGCCGAAGGGCTGCAGGTTCGGGATGACATTGATTGAGTCTTTGGTTATTTGGACGTCCAGACATTCACACAGGCAGAAGGGAGAGGAAAAGTGAAGTTCCCTCCTTCAAAATCAAATGACTTTGAGCAAAACTACTCAAAACAAAAAAACAAAACCCCCAGGAATGAGATCATGAATAAAACATTGTTCAGAATGACCTATTTCAATGGGTCCCAAGTGCAACATGGCAGAAGTGGGTCAGGTAAGACAAACCTGTTGTACCTGACCAACCAAAGTCATGCCTTTTGCAACAGAAGAAATGGTGGAGGGGGGGGGGAGTTGACAGGTACAGCAGCTTGCTAAATCACAGCTTGGCATGAGTTTGAAACCTCAACAGCCATCATCCTTTTATCAAAGCTTCAAAACCTCCCATGTCCCACTGACCAGTTGCATTTGCTAGGTGCACCATCCTATAAATAAAGTAGTGATAAAGTTAAAAAATGCAACTTCTGTTATTTGTTATCTAGGTATGTTAGAGACTTAAGCACACCCTACTTTGTCTGGATTTAGAATCTCCTTCTCCTGGACCTCTAGTTTCTTTCCAACTGACCAGAAATCTTGGCCTTAAAGTAATAATTGCCTGGTCAATCCGATTGATATTCCCCTATCTGCAGTCTGAGCTGGACACCATGTCTTTAGCACCAGTCAGAATGCAAAAGAAAACATGTACCATTTTAAAGTCCTGGTCCAAATCCAAGTAACGTCAGCCCTGAATCAGAGTTGCTTTCTGACCAGCTCCTCAGTTTTGAGAGTAGGCAGGTACAACTTATTCTTTTCCACAACAAGAAGTGTTCCCTGGGCCTATTGGATTTGCCCAGGGGAGATGGGTGAAAATTGAGTCTGGTTTCTTCTAAAAATCAAATCAAAAATAGGATGGAAAGAACATAATCATTTTCCTTTTCTAAAAAGATTAAAGTAGGTGAGTTGCCCATTTCTACAGATGATTGGCAGGGACCACGGCTTTCCTGAATTAGACTCCTAGCCCTGAAAAAGAATTCAAAATTCGTCAAATTCCAAACACCAAACTCCAACCAAAGCAGGACAGCTACTCCTTTAGTATTCCTGGTAGGTGGCCCTCCACCTTGGAGCAACAACACTTGTCATTCATTCCCTGTTGGATAGAAGTAGGGACCAGCTGGGCTTCTTCTGGTGCAGCTATCCTGCCTTTTCCTGGCTTAACAGCAGCCTCCCAGTTCTCAGCTGGTTGCATATACTTGGCTTCCATCTCTTCCACCCAATCAGTGCTCCATTCCCACACAGGAAGGGGCTGGGATCCAAGCCTCTGTTGCACTTCTTCTGAGCTCTTCGTGAGAGCCTGAGGACGCAGGAAGCCATCCAGAGGAGATACGGGAGGCAAAAAATCTGCAGGAGAGAAGAGAATAGGCACATGTTCACCATCTATGCATCAGAAGATAAGAAGTGGAGCTTCCAAGAACCCCAACATATTGTGAGAACTGTGATGTGAAGCCATGTCATTTGGATTAGGACCAAGAGAGCCAAATCCTCTCTCCACCATGAAGCTAATATGGATTGATTGAGAAGATTCTGCTATCTCTCAGCTCAGGCGGCTTCCCTGGGTTATTGGAAGTGCAAAATTAGTATCTCCACCACCTTGAGCTTCTGAAGGACAAAAAAGCAACAAATAACTATAATCGCCCATTATAGCTCAGGCAAAGCTTCAACTGTCTGCGTAAGTGCACCCAGGGGAAACACATGGTGTGTACAGAAATAGGCACTATTTTGTTTAGCCTTCAACAATCCAGTGACCTCAGGACTCCAAATCCCAACATTTCCAGCCATAGATGCTTTAGAACACTCCAACTAATTTACAAGGTTGACTAGGATTCTTGGAATAATTCCTGAAATGGGGGAAGAGCTAAATCTATGGAATATTTTGGGTGACCACGAAGAGTCCCTCTGTTTCATGCAGAGCATAAATTAATGTCGGCAAAAAGGCAGAAGAGAAAAAAAAAACAACCACAACTGCAAAGTACCTTCAGTATCTATAATGGGTTCCAAATGGATATATGCGTGCATTTCAAGGAAATGATCAACAGGGTAAAATTCAAGTCACAATTAATTTATAGCTAGCAAATTACAGACGCCCGAGGCTTTCAGTTCATGCTTCCATTCCACTGACGGCTGCAGCTGAACACCAATTGGATGTCATCATGTATTATTATTATTTGTTTCATTTTCCTTTGTTTGCACTGTGTGTAAATATGTGAACCAATCCATTGTTAATACATAGATGGGAAGATAATGGTGCACTTTTCTGCAATTTGCAGTACAGTTCTTGGCCCAGCAGGGAAAAAGCAAGCACGTTTGTGTTTTCAGGGAAAGGTGATTTTTAGGGAAGTTAACTTAATATTTGCCCAGTTATTTCTCGAATTACAAAGATATGGAGGCAACAAGGCAAAAGAGACTAAAATGGAACCCCTGAAATTGTAATGGATTGAAGAATAGAGTGATCTAACGTCTTCTGGAAATGCAGCCATTCCAGGCGATCCAGTCTGGATGCTTTATGTAAAGTGGTCCTGGATAAAGAAGAGACATTCAAAGGCTGAAACCCCTCATTTTTCCCCTGGAAATTTCAAGAGGCCCTGATCCTTTGTGCTTTGCACCGCAGGGACTGGAACACAAAATACAGGAATCTGGTTGTGAGATAGGGAGGACTGTAAGGATCAAGCAGCTTAACTCTGGATGACAAAGAGGGATCTGGCTGAGTAACTGACAGCGTTTGGGAAAGCTTCAAAGGCATCAATTAGAGAAGGTGGAAATCTCGTCTTTGCCTTTGAGGGAAGGAGCATAGGAGCAGCCATCTGATGGTTTTGTTCCAGGACTGCATATTTGTGTCTAGGAAGCCTTTTTTGCTCCTCCTTCTTCTCCTCCTTATGCTGAATTTGCTCCCACAATTTTTGCTTCCTTGCTCGTGCCATCAATTTTGGCATGTTCAGCTCTCTCAAAATGTGTAGAAGGAGAGGAGGGGAAAAAAACCCAAAGCAAAATCCTTATTCTAACAGCGATGGAGAATTACTGCAGTGATAAATCAAGTTCTACTTTCCTGGCTGCCTACATTATTATCAGGAACGGAGATTGAATGGAAGTGCTCAAACCTGAACAGAAGATACCATATAAATCAAATCTTCTGTCCTTTCTAGAGCGCAAAAAACAAACAAACCACCCCACCCCCCCATTCTGGGGCTGAATTTCGCTGCCCTACAGACAGTCCTTGTGGAGGTCAAGGGAACATGTTGATTCTGCTCCTACACAACTGCCAGGAGGGAAAGGCCCTGGTTTCACCTGCAAACATCTTGGCCACCAAGTTAACTTACAGTGAATGATGTTACAACAACTGGTAAGGATGTCAATGTTATTGAACTGAACCAAACTAAAGTGCATTGGAGTGTTTTACTTCTCAACAAGTTGCAAAGCTTCAGCTTTGATAGCACAAGAGAAATCATCTGCCTTACTATATCTGTTCGTAATCCACTCTCAATGATTCATGCTGAGCAGGAAGACAGAAAACTTGTTTTCTACTGGGTTCCTTTATCCTAATATTGTTGTGCCTGCCAGATTATGATTCTTCAACATTTCAGGCAGGAGATTTTTCTCAGATCCCTCTGGATGCAAAGTAAGTGCCCTTCTAGCAAGCTTTTCTCCAGTTCTTCATTCTGCTGTTGTTTTCTACTACTTTTAATTTCTCTGCGGGAGAAATGAATGCCATGCAGAAAACTTCTGAAAATGTTTTCTACTGGTTCTCATCCATTAAATGAAAGTGAGCTTGCTTTTGACATTTCTTTCAAAGGAAAAAAGAATGTCAGTGACTTTATTATGACTGGAATTTGTTATTCTCACACTTAGCAACGACATGGACTAGAAATGAAATGATCTGTTTTTTCAGTGGTTAATTTACCACCCTGGTTTTCCATACCTTCAAAAATATTATTACTAATGGTCTCTTCCTACTTTTCAGGTTTTTGTTTGTTTGTTTTGGATATAGGAAACTTCAGGGATTTGGAGAATGGATGATAGCAAACCATCCTGGAGAAGCATCCTCCCCCATCTCCAATAACGTCAGCTTAAGAATATCACCAAGAGAAGTAGAAAAGTAATTACTAAACCTACTGGAATTAAAATAGGAAACAGAGGTCTGTTTCTCAGGCACCCAATTAGCACAGTGTACAATTAAAAGCTAGGATTAGAGTTTAAACAGGAACTGTGCTGAAGGCATTCTGGAATCCCAGATGACCGAGGAGGGCTTCTCCATAGACAGACTGTCATTCCAATGAAGGGAAAATATATTTCTCTTGCCTTATAATGGAGCACAAATAACATCCAAACATAGTTTTGGGTTCCATCCAACGTGATGAAGGGAAGGGCCAGATGCCATTACCTGTCAAAGGTCTGTCAACTTCCTTCTTTGTCAACCCAAAGCAGAAACTGTCCACTGCCACTGCCAGGGCTTGAGCAAAGTTGGCATCCAACAGGAAGGAACCATCTGAAGAGCTGACCAGGCTGCAGCGAGTGCTGGTGCCATTGTCCTCTGAAACAGATCCCCAGCCATTCACCAGGGAGCCTCCTAGGGATGCCTCATCTTCACTCAGGCTGGATGATGGAGTTTGGCAGGAACTGCGGAAAAATTTGGTGGATGAGCAGGGAGCTTCCACCATGTTGGGATCCTCATCTTCATCCAGCACATCATTTTCAAGCAGCTCAATGGCCAGAGGACCACAGATATAGCCATAGCTATGGGATGGAAAGAGGATGTGGGAAGTGGTTGAGTCACTGTCATCTGGCTCCCTTGAAAGAGAGAGAGGACCATGCTGGGGTTAGAACCTGAATAATAATGATAATAGTAGCAACAGCAGTAACAGCAATAGCACTTAGACTTATATGCTGCTTCATAGTGTTTTACAGCCCTCTCTAAGCAATTTATTTATTTATTTATTTATTGGAACTTGTCAAACAAAAATGAGAACAAGAATAAAAGAATAAAAATACAAAGACAGGGATGATAGGCACGTTAGTGCACTTATGCACGCCCCCTCTACTGCCCACTTAAATATGAAGTAAGGTCCACAGAAGTCAATTTGTGACTAAAATTGTGAAAATTTGTAGGTGAGACAACTCAGGGTGGTATCCAGCCAGTTCCAACAGGTTCTGGAGAACCGGTAGTGATAATTTTAATGAACCAGCAAATACCACCTCTGATTGGCCAACAGCATAGCCACGCCCACCAAGACACATCCACAGAATCGGTAGTAAAAAAATTGAAGACCACCAACTTAATCAGGTAGAGCATTCCAGACTTTGACAACTCTGTTACAGAAATCATATTTTTACAATGAGTTTAGAATGATTTACATTGAGTTTAAAGCGGTTGTTTGCATGCATATTATTGCGATTAAAACAAAGGAATTTAGAGGTAAAACAGTACTACGTATAATTTTGTATGCAACACCTAGGTCTGACCACAAGTGACGCAGTTCTAAATTATCCAAACTGAGAATTTCAAGCCTAGTAGAATAGGGAATTCTATTGTGTACAGTTTGCAGAGTCAGCATATCGCCCCAACAATCTGGGCCCTCATTTTACTGACCTCAGAAGAATGGAAGGTTGAGTCAACCTTGAGCCAGTCAGAATCAAACTCCTGGCAGTGAGCAGAGTTAGCCTGCAATGCTGCAGTCTAAGCACTGTGCCGCCATGGCAGCTACAACAATTGCCGCAGCAAATGAACAAAGCCAAATCCCAAAATACCTGGAGTGCCTCTTGAACACCATCAGTGACATTGACAAAATCACCATCAGTCAATTACAAAAGGCAGCTTTGCTTAGAACAGCTTACATCCTGCCACAATACCTCTGAACACCAATACTAAACGGTAACACGTCCTTATTGTGGGTCCTTGGGGAGGAGGATTCGATAGACGGCTAAAAATGCCAAATCCAGTCTAAACATCTGGCTGACTATGCGACAAACCGTAATAGCAACAGCTATAACAGCTGCAGTAGCAAATGAGCAAAATTAGGACAAAGAGTTCGGCATCCGATGAGCAAAGGCACTAAATGTGTTTTGGCATTGATTACAGTTTCTAAAAATGACAAATGGATGGGGATTGGGCCTGCAGCGAATGGTGAGAGGGGAATTGCTAATTTTCATCCTTGCAGCAACCTGAGCTCAAATTTCAAATCATTCAGTTTTTAACCTGGTCGTAAACCAGCGAATAAAACAAAAGAAATGCAATAAATTAGGGTCAAAAGAGAAAAAATGCACTGTCTTGTAATATCACTGCATCAAGATGCATAACACAATGCAACGCAACGCAACGCAGTGCAACACAAGGCAACACAACGTAATATAACACAAATAAAAGCATCCTGTGAATGAATCAGAAAAACAAACGCTTCCCGCTATTCAATCAGAACTGAAGAAGCTTCTTGGATGAGAAGCGAAATGTTTTCAATGGAAAAAAACCAAGAAAGTCCAGTTGCCTTTTGGAAAAAGTACCTTTGGGACAACCATGACCTGGATGACTGAGAGTCTCCATAGATATCTTTTCAAAGGAGGATAGCCAAATTAGAGGACAGATTTCAACCTGGAAATATTATAGTTGTGTCCATCTATGGTGGTCATCACCAGAGAAAGAGGATTTCTTTATTGTTCCTCTTTCTTACAGCTTTTCCACCACCAATTCTGAATGTTGTCAGTCAAAAGGATCACACACACACACACATTTCGGGCAGGGCAAAGAGTGAAGTAGGAAAAGGAAGCAGATGGAAGCATCTCTTCCTTCCCCCTTCATTGCTGGAGGTCTTCAGTGGTGAGGAAGGAACACATATCACTCCGTGTGATGAGTTGTTTGGATTCGTTCTGTCATAACTCCAAGGATTAAACAGCAGAAAATAAAAGAAAATCCGTGGTGCATCTGTCTCCCATCAGAATGCCCAGTCATTTTCTCCCATGCAAACCCTGCTGAACTGAATGGATGAGAGGGCTCTGTGTGTGTGTGTGTGTGTGTGTGTGTGTGTCTGTGTGTCTGTGTGTTGCTTATCTACAAAAAATGGAATGAAACAGGCAACAGCACATTACAGTGCTGGCAAACAGCCTTAAGGGTTACCTGCTATCTCTACTCCTATTATTTATTCTATCCATACCAAGCCTTTCCCCCAACATGCACTACTCAAAACCCATGCCATTAAAAAACTGTTTTCCAGCCTTAAGTGTTTCGTGGACAAAATCCTTAAAAACGGTACCCTTTTTGCTATGGATCCTGGGAGCAAACCTCCCAAATAATGCTGTCCTTAAAAGCCTTATTGGGAAAATAATAAATGTTTTTTTTATTATATTGCCTGCTTAACTATCTTCATTTTGTTGTTGGTTTCTTTAGTTATTCATTAGTCATGAGAAGAAATTTAACCTTTCTGCTAAGTATGCACGGCCTCAGAAGCCAATATTAATTAACCGGAAAATATGGGGACTTCAACTCCCAGAATTCCCCAGCCAGCTGACTAGGGAATTCTGGGAATTGAAGTCCATGCATCTTCTAGTTGACATGTTTGGAAAACACTGTCTTCAGCGAATGCAAATAGCTCCGTGGTAGAGACTGGCCAGAGACCTCAATAGAAATAACATCGCTGCTTTCTGAAGAAAGGAGAAATGTAGGTGAAACTGCTGGCTCAGCTACAGAGACCCAGAAAGGAAAACCAATATTATAGAGGGCTGTTTTGGCTAGCAACTGTGTGAGTCTTCATGTCTGGATTCCTCATCAGCTCAGTGAAAATACAAGGTCACTGAAGACGTTAAATTAACAAGATGGATGCCACTTAAACAAGGACATGTTGTTCTTCACTTGATTTCTTTATTTAGAAAATGTACAGGGCCGCCCTTCTTAAATAAATAACTCTGGGAGGCTGGTCATCAAGACATAAGAAAAAAAAACACTGTATGATAAAACTCTATAGAGCAAAACAAAATATGCAATTAAAAGGATGAGCAACATACAACAGCAAAGGCCTTGCATAACTAATTAGCAAGATAAGGACATACATCTTGTGTGTGTTCTGCCAACATTCTGACCCTAATTCCTGGGATAACCCATAGTTGAATACTTCTCAATATTTCTCCCATTGGAAAAGACCCTGATGTTGGAAAAGATTGAAGGCAAAAGGAGAAAGGGAGGATGCGGATGAAATGATTAGTTGATTAGATAGTGTCATGGTTAGATATCGTCATCGAAGCAATGAACATGAACTTTGACAAACTCCAGTAGACGTTGGAGGATAGGCGCCCCCCCTCCCCCCGGTGTGCTATAGTTCACAGCAGAGGTGGTATTCAGCCAGTTCTGACAGGTTCAGGAGAACCGGTAGTGATTATTTTGATTGGTTCAGAGAACCGGCAAATACAACCTCTGATTGGCCCCACCCCGCCCCTCCACTCCCCGCCCCTTCCAGGAATCTCCAGGTGCCCCTATTTGGCTCCAAGGACTCTTCAGGGAGGTTTTCTAGGACAAAAGTGGGCGCAGGGTGGGTGTGGCGGCCCACCCAGTCACATTTATTTTATTTTATTCAAATTTGTAGGCTGCCCAATCCAGTAGGACTCAGGGCAGCTCATAACAATAAAAACACAATCATAAAAA
>JANHGC010002668.1:0-12170 GCA_027560395.1 Boaedon fuliginosus | reverse complement strand
CTGGCTGGGGAATTCTGGGAGTTGAAGTCCACTCATCTTAAAATGGCTGACGTTGGGAAACACTGCAATAGATCCAGAGGGAAAGGTGAAGGAAAATTCAGATCATTTTTGCCCATAAGAAAAATATACTCCTACCCACCCACCCCCCAAAATAGCTCTTCTACATCCCACTCAAGGCCCCCTGAAGAAAAACCACAAAATAAAAGCAGGAGAAAAAAAGTGAGAAGAAAAAGAAAACAGATGGACCCACAGCTTTAAAGTGTGGGCTCTGATTTCTTTCCAAAATTTAGTACAGTTTTTAAACTAACAAGGTTTCCCTGCAAGCTATTAAATTAACAATATTGGTCAAAAGGTGGTGATAGGTTTTTGCACCTTCCTCTGGGATGAACAGTTGTCTCACGTTGCTGTCTTTGCCGTGGATCTTCCCCAAATACGGTCGCACCGTGAATTCATACTTGTAACCTCTTTCAAGCCCAGGAATAATTGTCTGCTGGTCTCTTGGGACATCCCATTCAGCCCAGTGTGCTTTTGTGGGCAGTAGAGAATGATAGAACACCTTGTAACCCTCTATGGGCTGGGAAGTTGGGGTGACCTTCAAGCAATACAGTAATTGGAAATGTGCTTTAGTGTATTCCTTCTGGATAAAAGGAGCATTTGTTTAATGTTGTAAGCCACTTAAGAGTCACCATGTAAATGGGAGGGAGGGAGGGAGTCAGGAAGGAAGGAAATGAATAGGGAAGGAAGGAAAAGGAAAGGAGCTTGTACAGGCAAAGCAAGATATGAAAGCAATATGGGAGCTAACCCAGAATATCCACCCGCGTTTTCAATTATGAAACATTTGAAATGTTAGCCCAAACTTCTGAATTTCAAATTTGATTTGGGGCCAATACTGTTGATGCAGAACCTGGCTGAAAAAAATGCAATAAGCGAAATAAAATGATTCAAAACCCTTTGAAGTAAAACAAGTGGTGATGAATACTTATAAGTAAAATAAAATGGAGAATATAAAGTGAATTACTACATGAGGATTTGCACAATTGGGATTACAATTATTGTTGCAGTTTTGAATCTAACTGGTCTCTGAGGTGGATGAATAATATATTTGTTTGGGGAGACTCCTATCCTGCCAAGCTGAATTCCATTCTTTTTGAAACTTGATTCCTGTAAATCCAAGACCATCTCTCAATTTCTCTCCTCTCCTCCCCCTCTCTTTTGCATCCTGGTATTTTTAGATCTTGCTTTAAAATTGTTTGTTTATTATAGTTGCCTGCTTTGGGCTACATCACTTTTCTTAGGAACTATTGCTCTGCTTCTCATTTCTAATCCTCTGACCACATCTGGTTCCTGCCATTACTTTGTTGTTTATAAATAAACCCACCAAGCTAAAAATAGTTGGAGTCTGTTTTATTTATAGAAACAGGTATGTTAACTAAAGTCAGTTTACATCATGACTCCTTGTCATCAAGAATATCTAAATTTTGACCTATTATCACTTCTCAAGTCACCTTTGGCATTTCTAACTCACCTTCCAATGCAGATGGGCAGCTGGAGCAGAGGGGACAATAGTCACATTTACTAGGCAAATTCTGATATCCATCAGTTCCTTTGTAACATCTTTTGGTCTGTTCCATTCCTTCTGCCTAGTATCTAGTGGATCTAAAGACCAGAAAACATACCCCAAAAATATATATGTGAACCTCAACTTTAAAGTACTTGAAGGATATCCCAAAGGTGATTTTTCAAAAGGCAACTGGACTTCCTTTGTTTTTTCCTTGAAGAAAACAAACAAACAATTCTGAGAATCATTGAGAGAGTGCTAACAACCAGATGACTACAAGGAACATAAATCCTTCCATTCTCCACCATTCAGTCAAAACTGAAGAAGCTTCTTGAATGAGAAGCGAAATATCTTCAAGAAAAAACAAAGAAAGTCCAGTTGCCTTTTGAAAAACTACCTTTGGGACAACCATAAGGTGGATGACTGAGAATCTCCATAGATACCTAAACAGACAATGATGCCAATGGTTTCTTTATATTTGGATGTGACCTGGCCTTATTTTAGTGGACAGTAGTCAGTCTAGGTAGGACAAGCCATTAATCTAATTTCATATGGTCCATTGCCTATTTTTAACAACCTCATCCCCCACCCACCCTTGACTTTTGGAAAGCTCTTTGTCAGGGGTGGGCTTTAAAAATTTCAGCCACTGGTTCTCTGCCCAGTTGCTGGGTGGGCATGGCCATTGTGGGCGTGGCCTAGCCAGCCTCCTGCACCATGGCAGGGGAGCCGTTTTCGCCCTCCCCAGGCTCTGGAGGTTTTTGTTGAGCCTCTGGGAGGGTGAAAACAGCCTCCTCTGGGCTCTGGAGGACATCTGGAGGACCTCCAGAAGCCAGAAACAGGCCCAGAACTTCTGGGAGGCCCATTTTTTACCCTCCCCAGGCTCCAGAGGCTTCCTTGAGACTCCAGGAGGGCAAAAATGGGCCTGTTTCTGGCCTTCTGGAGCCTCAAGGAGGCCCAATTTTCACATTCCCCAAGCCTCTACATGGGTCCTGTACTTACCTGGTATCCAAAACAGGCCATATGGAGACTCCTTGGAAGGGAGGGGTGGGGTGGAGTGGGGCGGAGTAGGAGTGGCCAGCCAGAGGTGGGATTTACAGGTTCGGCGAACTAGGCAGACCCTTAGCTAGAGGATTGCCTGAACCAGTGCGAACCCATAGCAGCCCACCCCTGCTCTTTGTCCTCTTCTTCTCCCATGCTCATTATGCAGCTTTTAACAGATCACCCTTAAATAATTTGTATATCCCTGCCCTAGAGGAATTAATTGGAGAGTTAAGTCATCATTTAGTGGTTCGTCTGGGAAAAAACAATGTTAGTTTTTTTATTGTAGCTGAAAAACAAACTTGTTGTGGGATAGGGGGCTGTTATTCTAAGAACAAAATAGTGCATTTTGGTAAGTACTTGTGAAGGAAAACTCTGGCATTTAGTCAGCAAAGGCCTTCTCCTTTTTTTTTCTTGCTAGTCATGTAGACAAAGCTGCTCACCTTCCACAGTTAAAGATGCCTTGGCAAAGATGGTCCCTCCATGGCTGTAAGCGGCACAGATGTATTTGCCAGCATCACACATTGTAAGGTGGTGAATTTGAAGGACATTTTCTTGGTCCACTTCATACCTGTGAGGAAAGGTCCAGAATTCTCAGCTGGCCACATGACCTCATTTACATAACAAGAAATAAGCCAGAACTGGTTTTTCTCTCCGTCCTAGGAATACTTTCAAAAATTCAATAGTACATTGTGTGATTCTCTCCCCCCCCCCATTCGCAGGAATACTTTTAAAAAATACGGTAGATAATGCATTGAATGGCAATATTACTTGGTCCACCATGAATCTGCCATCTATCAAACTTCACTAGGTATCGCCCAGGATATATTAATACATGATATAGAATTTAGCAACAGCATTTAGTTTAATATATCACCCCATGAAAATATGACAGCACTCTTGGGGTGGTTTACATTGTAGAAGCATTATTTGCCTCTTACCCACAATAATCTGGGTCCACATTGTATTGACCTTGAAAGGATGGAAGGTTGAGTCAACCTTGAGTCTATCAGGATCAAACTCCAGACTGAGGGCAGAGTTAGCCTTTTAACCACTCTGCGACCAGGGCTCTAAAGATATGAAGTGGTGTGGAGGAACGACCCTCCAATTCTTTATTTATGCTTGCATAAATTGATGAAAATTTCTATCAAGGAGTTAGGTTTCCTTAGAAGAAATCTGGAGAGCCATAAAAACACTCCATTGGTTGCATTTAGTTAAAAATGTCCCTGGACTCTCTTACGTTGGCTGCTGTGAATTTTGGTTTGTTCGTTTGTTTGTTCTTTATTGTTAATAGCTGTCTTGTCTGATCTTCTTAAAACATTTCTGATCTACTTTTGAAGAAATAGCGGGGATACATGAAATGAAAATGACAATAATACTCTCCGCTGTTCTCTCCAGTGAAGTTTGTTTGAGGATGTATCTCACCACCCAATTTATCTTTCAGAATTATTGTGAGAATTGAAATGGCAAAGGAAAAATCCCTAAACTTCTTGAGGGATGATGACGATTTGCAGTAAGGAGCTAAACAGGACCGGTCCTGCCTAAGACCATCTTTTATCCCATGAATCTATTGGACAAAAGTTGGGTACCCCAAGGGCAAAGCCTGAGAAATAAATCCAGCCATGGTGGTGGATTCTGAAGAATGATTATAGAATCATGGTCTCACCTACAACTCTAAACAAAGCCTAGGTGAATGCTCGTATGCTTGTTGTATGGTTGGGTTTTTTAAATTTTTCAATACTGTGTAGATTTTATTGTTAGTATTTTTATATGATGTTTATTGTATTTTTAAATGTGTTGTTAGCTGCCTTGCATTCTTTTTAATTGGGGAAGAGAGGTGGGGTATAAATTTAATAAATAAATAAATATATAAACAAACAAACAAACATGAATAGAATTGGAACTTATCTTCAGACTCTAGAAAGATATACTTGCCTCCCTGGAGGGAGCTCTCCATCTTCTTTATACCACTGTACAACAAGTTTTGGATCTCCACGGATTCCACAAATGAACTGAACACTACTGCCAACACTGGCTACAACATCACTGGGTCTCTGAATGAACGTTGGCCTCTCTGCAATGGAAGAAGCAGAATGTTTCCTCAATCCCATTTTGGCAGGCCGATAGCTACCCATTTTCGTAAGTCCCATCTTAAGGAGATGTTTGTGCATTGTTCCGAATTATCTTAAATAATGGGCCTTCAAGTGCAAAACAAAGCCTAGGTGAACTCTGATTGTTGTGGACTTTCTTACCAAAGACAGTGACCACGGCTGCTCTGCTCACTTGCTCTCCTACTTGATTGACAGCCAGACAGGTATATGCTCCTGCATCACTCTTTTGAGCATGGGTGACCAGAAGCTTTTCTTTCAAGAACTGCAGAAATACAGGGGAGAATTTGGAATATCAGAGGAGATAATGACCTTACTGGACAGTTGAAGAAAATATAATCTCCCCATTTTTTTAATGTCTTGGAAAAGCAAAGTTTACATCCTTCAAAGAGGATTTAACAATATTTCTCTTTGTATTCAAAATTAGAACATATTCTATAAATGATTGGGGAAATGAGGTGTGGTATAAATTGAAGTAAATAAATAAAATAAATAAATTAACATGTCTTAACATGTTATGTGAATCAGGCTATTGCCTTAAACTTAAGGTGGCAGGAGTGTCAAACTTGTCACATCATGTTGCCGTCAGGTGACGTTTCATGACGGTTTCCCCACTCATAGACCTGGGGTGGGCATGGCCTGCACATGACATATCTGGCCCACAGGCCGCCAGTTTGACACCCCTGCCATCTTAAACCATCATTATGGTTTGTGAGGGTATCATTTATTACATTAAGAAAACCATGGTGTTTTATTAACTTGTGTTTATAGTACCTGTGATGTGCTAACGCAGCCACTTAAATCCCATTGATATCTATACATTTACTATAATTGTTAATCATTACCAATTTGTCCCATTCATTTCAGGAGGTCAGAACGATTAATTAATTAATTGTTAGAACAATTAATCAGTGGAATGAATTGCCTCCAGAAGTTGTAGGTGCTCCAACTCTGGATGTTTTTAAGAAGAAATTGGGCAACCATTTATCCGAAATGGTATAGGGATTCCTACTTGAGCAGGGGGTTGGCCTAGTTGATTTCCAAGGTCCCTTCCAACTCTGTACTCTGTTAGTCTGCCTCTAAGCTACTTAAATCTAGATGCTGACTACAATAAGAGGTAGGTACTAGTTGGCTACCTCATAATGGCCGTTTTCTGCACTTAAAGGCACTCCATTCTTCTTCCATGAGATGGTGGGCTCAGGATGTCCTAGTGGCGGCACACACTCCAACAACCACGATTCCCCAATTGTCACCTTCAAGTCACTAGGATGAAGTTGGAATTCCTCTTCTAGGACTACAAAGAAACAAAAGCATTCAAAAATAATCTTTGATAGGTGGATTTTCAACCTTTCACCCCATGTTTAGTTCATTCTCAGAAATTTGTAGAAAAATAGAACTTCCAGTTTGACGTCGTGGCGAGATCGACACAAGGGAGTGGGGCTCAGCATTCCCACGCTGAATCCTCTTCATTGGAGGTCCCTCCAAGGGGCTAAAGTCATCCTGTAGGGGTGAGTCGGGTGACGTACAAAGGAGGGGTATCCTGCAGATTGTGGAGAGCAGCGGCTCTCTCACTGAACCCAGGGTTTCTTCCCTCTTTGCCAAAGACAAAGATGAGGCAGCAATTATGGCTTCCATGAAGCTGGGACAGCCGAAGAAACTAAAACTATGCTGGAGCAGTGTGAGTGGACAGTGACTGGAGCTGAGTGATGTGATTTTTAATTCTTGCCTAGGATTTGATCCTAAAAGAAAATAAATCCTGGAAAAGAGGCTCTCTGGAATGTTTTTAAGTAGCGATTAAAGAGTGACAGAGAGAAATTGCATCCTAGCAAGAAATAAGTGCAGAAATAAAATGCAGAAAGACTGGATGTATAAATCTTACTGGCATGACTTTGAACAGGCATCTTAAAATGCTGGACATTTGACATTTGAATTTTTTTCTAATCAACTTGAAATAAATTACTGGCAGAATAGCTTTAACATTGATTTTTAAGCTGAAGGCACCATCTATTGCTGAATGGATATATACTATGTCATTCTCCTAGAATAACAAAAACAACTCTGCAAAATTCATATAAGAGAAGAAAGTAACACCTGGAGGTCTGCTGTATTATCTATTGTTCTATACTTATCTACCTTATGGTCACCAGAGGATCAACCTGGAAAACTTGGAGGATATCTAATGGAATGACTTTTGAATACTGGAACTAACTAGCAATTTAAAGAGTGGATTTAAGGAGCTTTTTGTAAAATCCCCTGGACTGTATAAATGGAACCAGCTGACTAACTGTGGGATATAAAGAACCATAACTATTGTATCTCCTGATGAACAATGTTAAGTTTAAGTAACTTGCTGGCTTTGGGAAGTCAAAAAGAATAGACTCTTGAGCAGTGACAGAATATAGACAGAACCTTGAGTAATATTTTAACTTTTTAAAGAAGGCAAGGTGGCTCATCAGGAAGAATTGGAGGCATTTCAAAAAGAAAGTATGTTGATGCTTCGAAGTTTTTACGATACTATGATGGAGAATTTCAGGAAGATAAAAGATTTACTACATGACATAACTGGAAAGACTGAAAATGTGCAAAAAGGAATAATGAATCAAGTTAATAACATTCAGGAAACAATGGAGATAACTGGAAGCTTAGAGGATGAGATAGAACAGACTACACAACAAATAGAACAAGGAGAAAAGAAGGAGTTAATAAAGTTGGGTGAAATAAAGTTGGGAGAATATATATTAGGAGGTAGAAAAATGGAACTGAATAAATGGAAATATATTTTTGGAAAAAAGACAAGAGGATTTGGCAGACTCGCAAGTGGACTGGCAGCAAAAAATAGTGGAGATGGAAATAATGTTTGGGTTGAATACAAAAGATGTAGATAAGGATCCAAGAGAGGCGTATGGGAGGCGTTAAAAAGAGAAGAAGTAAAAGTTCCAAGAGAATGAGAGATGAGGGATAGAAAGGATCTTTTTTAAAAACAAGATTGGCTGTACTAAGAATTAGAATAGATTAAGAAATTAGGAATAGGGGGAATATTATTATACATATTTTTGCATAACACATTTAAAGTGAATGGTATAGGTTAAGATCAGATTTTGAAAAAGGCTGTTATCAGGTAAGCTCAGGAATGTTACTATTAGAAGGATGTAGCAAATATTGAATAACTGAAGAATAAAGGACTATGTGCTGACACAAATACGTATAACAACATTAGAACTACGTAAGTTTGCTTAATGTAGTAATTTTCATTTGTATCAATATTATTTTTGTATCAAAATGAATGACATTCAGATGCCACCCTGTCCATGCAATAATATTGATGTATATTTAAAAATAAAAAACGTTATGAAAAAAAAAAGAAACTTGTACAAAAATAATAATTTTGGCATCAGCAGCCAGGTTACTGGAACAAGGAAACAGCCTTCCAAGATTATTTGATGCCAGAATTGTTTCTTTTTGGTAGACAACGACCTTATAGGCAAAACAATAGCATCTAGTGAGCTTCATTTTTTTTTAGCTTTGAAAAAAATGGCAAAAATATAACATCAAGATTAGTTGGCACCCAAAGCCAATTCTACAGCACAGCCCCATCCTGTTTTAATTCTAAGGAGATGAAGTTCCTACCTGTCTCTTGATAGTAAATCTTTTTAAACATTTGACAGACATGTAGTGCATATTTATATATAATAATTAATCAGGGTTTGTAGTAACATACCTTATTGAGTAAGGTCCACTGAATTATGTTAACCCAGACATTTTGGAAAACCATGGTTCATGGCTTGAAATTGTGTGCACCAGTCTAGGCTGTTATGGCTTGCTTAGCAAACCATGGCTTAGCACATTTTAGATGCCACCAATTGACTTTGTCCTTAACATTGGAGATGAACCTTTCTGGAGAGATAGATTCCTTTCAATGAACCCTTTGAAAAGACCATCCCACTGGAGGTCATCCCAACAACATCCTGTAGCAATGAAACAAGAGCTGGAGTAGCTGTTGATGGGGAAATGCTTTAGTTGGTTTGTCTCCCTTAAAGATGATAATTGCCTTGACAGCCTGAACTGGAAAGGCAATCTGAAAAGCAAAACCCTGCAGAGAGGAAAAATAGGGAATTCTTTATCCTTTGCCATTCAGCCTTTTCTAATGTTGCCTGTTTCCTGCATTTGTTTCCTGTGGAGGATGTGAATCTTTTGTGATACAATCTAAACTCCAGGAGATGAGTCAAATGCTTACATGCAGGGTTCCTACCTTAGGATATTATTCTTCCTAGATATTTTTAGCAGCAGGAAGCTTCTAAAATCATGTTAATTAAAAAGTTAAATAGAAGCAAGTATACCGAAAATTAAAACAGGAATGTCCAGCATGATCTTTATGTTCAAGAATGCCTTTGGCCCTCACATAAATCTCATAGGTATTTTTAGAAAGTAACTGACTGCTTCAATCTATGTTTTGTTTGGAAGACCACTCGGAAAAAGAGAGAGAAAATGGCTCTCTAGAGGAGCGGTCCCCAACCTTTCCAGCTTTGAGGACCAGCAGTTGGGGGTCTCCCGGGGCTCCATTTTCACTGGCAGAGATATGCAGGAGGCCACCGCAGCCAAAAATGGAGCCCAGGAGGGCTGTCCGCAGCCCTCACAAGGTCCATTTTTGCTGGCAGAGGCACCTCAGGCCGGCTTTTCACTTTTCCAGGGTGGGCCCATGGGCCAGATCTAAGCACCCCATGGGCCGGATCCAGCCTGTGGGCCTTGAGTTTGACACCCCTGCCCTAACACATTATTTCTCAGTCTTGGCAACTTTAAGATGGGGGAGCTTCAACTCCCAGAATTCCCCAGCTGGCTTGGAGCTTGCCAGCTAGGGTATTCTGGGGGTTGAAGTCCACGCATCTTAAGATTGTCAAGGTTGAGTATTTGGGGCAGAGTTTAAACTTCCAGGGACAAAGGAAAAGCTTTGCGTCTGAGTAACCATTCCACAAAAAAGTTAGTACTCCAACATTTGGTCAAAGATTTGACCAAACTTAGCAACTTTAAGACTTGTGGACTTCCACTCCCAGAATTCCCCAGCCAGCATGATTTAACCAAATAAAATGTTTGAGCCAGCTAAAAGGCAGCACCTTTAAAAAAAAAATTCTGGATACATGAAACGGTGTTCTCGTATCTGCTCTCTGAAATGTTCCAGGCTAGGATCCTCCCATCCCAGTTTTCACACATTTGTAGCCAATTTGCTCAGAGGGAGATTCACACTTCTAGCAAAATGCCAAAACAACATCTACTTCCCTGCTGGTTTTGTTTGGAAGGGATGCATCAAGAAGGAAGCTGGAAAAAAGGAAAATGCCACCTTTGCTGACTCCTGGAGCACCTGTTTGGCATCCTTTCCTGGCTTGGCCTGACAGCCAGCCAGAGAGGGCAGTTCTCTGCAAGAAATGTACCAAAAAGGCAGCCTCTTCTGGCACACTTGATTGAGCCTGGCTGGCGGAAGCATCTCCCAAGCCATCTTTACTTGTATGAATATTTATAGCTGACAAACACCACCGTGAGCCTTCGTGACGGACCACGGGAGCTGAAGGGAATCTGATCAGTAATGAAGTGTTAATTGGAGAGACTCCAGGCCTGCTTATAAAAGAAGAATTCTAATTGCATTAATAATTTGAGCTGCACAACTCTACAGGGGAGGCATTTTAGATGCCAAGGTGGAGAAAATGCGGACCGAGGGTAATAGACATGGGCTGTGTGGCATCCAGCCCGTATCACATATATGGTTGTCTGAGTTGCAAGGAAGCAAAAAAGTAGCTTAGTGCAGAGAGACTCACAAACATGAAACCCACACATATACACACACAAGCACACACACAAAGTGGGGAGAGAGAGAATATATCCCATACCTTGTCTTCCAATTATTATTTTAATTGTTATTTTCTGTCAACTGATTTATTATTCTTAATTGCTTACTCTCTCCCTGAGGCTACTGTTTTATTTATTTCTACAGAAATTGCTACCTTGTTTTTCTTCATTCCAAAGCCACAACATGGCTTATAAAACATGAGGCAGATTTTTTTAAAAAAAGACACATAAGCGAAATAGCTGAATTTGGTTAGCTCCATTTTTAAAAATCTAAAAAAGCAACCTCCCCAAATAAAGACATGGAGAGAGGAAACTGATTCCATTGAAGAACCAAATTTCATTTCATTTTAAGTAGGGTGGGAAGACCTCTCTTGGAGCAGAGAGTTCCACATACAGGGCCTGGACACAAAAAGCATCTTCCTGTGGATTAACAATGACCCAGAAGGAAGATGGCAAAATGAACAGCCAGCTCCCAAATTCTTTCGGAAGTGCAATAGCTTTAATGACTTGTCTTGGGGTTACAAAGTCAACATGTTCCACAAGCGCAGAACCCTCCTGGCTGCAGATTGGCAGAGCTTCATTGAGGACAGAAAGATGGTGGCTGTATAATTTGGGGCTGTTGCTTTTTAATGGCTTGACTAATTTTCTCCCCAGATTGGAGAACTGGTAGGGGGATGAAAGGGGGCTTTAGGTTCCATGCACCTTCTGCCTGTTTCTAAACTCTTTTAGTACCTTTGGATCTCAAAAACCCTGAAGTTAGGATAGGAAAAAAACAAACCTGGGAACAGAGAAGGCCAAAACAGAATGCTGGATTCATCTCTTAGGACAGGATTCTGCCTTGGGATGCACTGAGATTGAAGGTGACAACTTGAATAGAACATAACAGAATTTCTAGTCCCTAAAACACTTGGATGCATAAAATGTACTTGTTTGTTTGTTTGTTTATTGAATATACATGCTGCCCTTCTCACCATCCAAATCCATTATCCTAACTAATACTGATTAGGTAGCTAGATGAACAGATTTGTCTGCCAGATTGCTCCACATCTTATGTATCATGTTGCAGAGTTTAGCCACACTTAAAGGGATAAGAGTCATTTGAATCTGACCATAAGAGGTTTAAGCAGAACAGATCAGAGTCAGCAGGATATTAAATTAAGTGTGGAATTAGCAACTCACAGCAAGTATCTGCATAAAATGGACAGCACAGTAAGGCATGTGAGATGGTTTGGATGGCTCCTTCACCATAGGGGCAGACCCAGGATTCGAATGGAAGTTCTTTGAATCCCTTTCCATCCCTGATGGAAGGGTGTCCAACTGTGCTAGGCTCATGGCCTGGCTTAGTTTAGCAACTGTGATTTGATTTAGGTATCCAGCAGGACGGTAAGAAATGTGAGGGCTACTTTAAAAAAATTCTTTGGGGAAGGACATGAAGTCTGATTGATTGCTGGTGTGAGAAGTAATAAAATGAAGCTTGCTTTGTTATAAAAATTATAAATTTAATTATTAGATTAATCATTTAATAGGTTTTATATAATGTAGCTTGGGAATTAGATATCTATATATATAAAACAGAGCAGGGAGTTTGTATGTGCTCTATACAAAAATTCAGTTCTGCACCAATCTGTCCA
>JANHGC010002667.1:347356-367088 GCA_027560395.1 Boaedon fuliginosus | reverse complement strand
ACGCCGCCTCGAGTTCCCCATTGGGGGAAGAGAGGCGGGATAAAAATCGAATAAATAAATAAATAAATAAATAAATTACCTGAAAGGGGCATTAAGGTAATCTAGCTATATATTCATGTATTTCTCCGTTAGTCTAGCCACAACAATTTTTCTTTTAAACCCCCGATGTTGGCCATTTTTCCAAACCCTTGGAAATAGATACCAAATTCTAAAAGAAGTTGGGTTTGTAAGTCAGAATATAAGCTTTGGATTTAAAAACTGTAAATCCTGAATCCAATGCCCATACACTATATCAGTGAGTTTGAAGTTTTGAAGTCTTGTAAGTTAGAAACTAAGAATAAAAAATTGTGAATATATGTACCCATATTTCACTATTAAATTTTTGAGAAAAACTGGTGTGTTAAGTGGATTTCCTGAGTTTCCCTAGAGTATCAGAAGACATCTGTTATTATAATTTCAGCAGTTAACAATTGAGCTAAACTGAATTTGTATTACATAAAATTAATGGCATGTTATTAAATATAATTGTGTCTTTTCTCCAGAGGTAACAAGTATTTATATGGTAAATCTTCATCTTTTTAGCAGCACTTTTAAATATATTTAAAGAATATTTGCCATTAAAGCTATCTTGGAACTTATCTAATATTCTGTTCTTACAAAATATATTACATGGTAGTAAAAATTACTTACCAAGAAAACCAACAAAGTGGGAAAGATCCAAACGATATTTTTATTGGTCCAACATCTTTAAACCTTTTTTCTTCATTTTTATTATTTCTTATAACAAAATTTAAAAAAATAAACAGAATACAAAAATAAAACCTAAACAATAAAGGAAACATAAAATGCTAAAAAAAAAACGCCACACATAAAACAACTCTAAACATAATGAAGAAACAGAAGAGAAAGGGGGGGAACCCAAAGGAATAAAATAAAACAGACAAATTAAAAAGTTACCAATACAAAAACCAAAATATTAAGCATAAAGAAATCTTTCATAATACTTTATATAAAGAAATACTTTATAATAATATATTATCAAATATAAAAAATTAAAAATACCTAAGAATTCCACTCTATTATTATACACTATCATAACCAAGATGACCATACTGTGTTGTTTTCTGATTAGTTAAATCTGTTGCATTTTCAAAAGGAATAAATTGCACATTTCCAAAACAAAATCCTTAATACCTATAATAATACCATCTTTCCAGTTTCTTAGAATAATTCTTTTAACATTCCCCCATGCCTAATGCAATTTATAATTCCATAAAGACAGTCAGATTCCAAAGTTTGGGGATATAATTCAGCATCACATTAAAATATTCAACATATAGAGATTGCCACATAAATATACTTATATAGAGCGAAATGCTATCCAAAAAAGATACCAACAATTCACAATACCAGACTATATGGATCCGTGATTATTCAGATTTTTATATCTTTAACAAGCTGATAACCAGGCCTTGCTTGGGTTTTTTTTTTTAAGAAGTATAATTGTGGTGGCCAGGGCTGAGTGGAAAGTGGCTTGAAAATATGATTGTCGGTAATAGTAACCCCAGGTGGTTTCCCCCTCTTCGTCTTCATCCCCCTCCTTCTCTTCATCCCCTTCTGTTCATAATATTCTTTTCCCTCCTTCTCTTCTCCCCAGTCTCCTCCTCCCCCTCCTGTTGATTGTGTTGTTTTTCCTCCTTACCCTGCTGCTCTTCTTGCTCCACTTCCCCCTCCTCCTCCATTCCTCACGTGGAACGTTAGGTATGGAAGTGAATGGATGGAGTGTGTAGCAGGGCGCTGTGCAAATCAGCTGTTGCTTAGCACAGAGCCCCAGCCCCAACGGCAACAGCTGATTTGCAGCATTCTGAAAGCAGGGCAGTAACAGTGGCACCACAGCGGAAATCAGCTGCTGCTGCTGCTGGGCTCTGGGGCTCTGTGCAAATCAGCTGTTGCTTAACAGAGTGGCCGGGAGCCCGGCACTTGTTCCTCTGCCACCCTGAAAGCTGGCATGAGAGCAGCATGGTGAGCCTGTGCCTCCCACCCACTGGCCCTCTGTCTCCTGCTGGCTGGCGCCTCAGTTAATAGGGGCTGAACTGTGCATGTGCATGCGTGGCACATGCGCAGTACTTTTTTTAAAGTTTTTTTGCTCCGTTGGTGGGAGGGCTGTCCTCTTTTCCACCCTTTTTGGGGGGTAGAAAGCAGGCAAAGACATTGGTGACCTCCCCAGTGCTGGCAAATTTGGGCGAGATTGGTGCAGGGGTGTGGAGTTGTATACAGCACATACAAACCCACAGCGTCTGTTTTATATATACAGATAGTAAACCCAAAGGAACCAATGAGAGGAATACCAGTATACAGGGAGTCCTTAACCTATGACCAATCAAAGTAACAACAGCACTGAAAAAAGGGACTTATGACTGTTTTTCAGTGCCAACTATTGCAGCATACCCATGCCCCATGATCAAAATTGATCTGACCCACATTTATGTCCCATGATCCACTTTTGCAACCTTCTGACCAGCAAAGTCAACATGGGAATCCAGATTCATTTCACAACTATGTCCCTAACTTAACAACAGCACCGACCCACTGCCAATCAGCTGTTCAACGAAAATAATTGTGCCATTGTTGCATAACCACGCAACAGTGTTTCCAGCGCCACCACTGAATTGTGGCAAAGCAGACGTTTCCTTCCTTCCTCACTTCTCTTTCCCTCTGTCTCCCTTCCACCCTTCCTTGGCCTCTCCTTGCCTGCTACAGCCTACAATTCACAGAGTTCTGTGCCCGATTTGCATGCCTTGGCCCTATTGGCTGGAGAGCTTCAGGCCTCAGTAGAGCAACTTGGCAGTTAAATGTCAGGGGAATGCACTTTAGCACCAAATTTTGTGGGGAAAGAACCCAAAAACCCATTTGTGACCCCCACAGTGTTTGTCACCAGAAGGTAAGGTATGTATATGCCATGTTTGGGCCAGATTGGTGCTGGCATGGAAGAGCCTATTGACATACACCCAAACACCCACACCCACACAGCCACAAACCCACACTTCTGTTTTATATTTATATATGTTAGCAATTCTGCTTCATTTAAAATGAACATAGCTGAGATAAACTGATCAGGATTTATTTATATACTATCTGATGACCTGGCCTTGCTTGTTTTTTTTTTTAAATTGGACTGGCAACTTCCTTCAACCTTCTTCCACTCTACCTTCCTTCCTCCCTCTCTCCTTATGTCCCTCACTTCTCCTCCCCTCTGTGTTGTTCCTCCCTCTCTCCCTCCTTTATCCCTTCCTCCTCCCTCCCTCCCAGTTTTGTTAGGTTATTACCTGGGTTTGCCTGGGTATTTATGTGTGAGTGCTCATCTTCCCCCCCTCTTCCCTCTCCTCCTCCTCCTCATCTTCCCAGTCCTCCTGCAGTCCTCATCTTCTTCCCCCTCAACTTCCTTATGTCCCTCATGTTCTTCTCATTTTCTCTTCTTCCTCCTCTTCCTTCCTCCTCTTCCGCACTCTGTTTATCATCTTGTTCCCTCCTCCTCTTCCTCCTCATCTTCTTCACCCTCTTCCTCCACTGTCATCCTCACCTTCTGCAAAACTCCTCTGCAGCCACAGGAGGTCTGGGGCAGAGGTGATTCCCACGGGGAAGAACTCCAAGAGGCAGGCCCTTGCCCTCTCCGCTGTGGAGCTGCTATGACAGAATGGATGTGGGGTTCCTGCTCCCCCGCAACTCTGCTGCCGCAGCAGTGGCACCACAACAGAGAGGGTGAGGTCCTGGGTGTCAGAGCTCTTCCTCATGGGAATCACCTCTGGGCCGGACCACTTGTGGGTGGCGAGGAGGTTTGAGGAAGGCGAGGACGTCTTCTGTCAGGTATGACAAAATAACAGTTGGAAGTGCTTTGGGGGAGGCAAGGATGCTTCTCTCAGTGCATGGAGGGGCCTAAAGAGGTGGCAAAGTCTCCCAAGGGGAAGGTGGCGGAAAAGAGCTGAGCCCCTCTGAGGTCCAGAGGGTTCTGCAGCTCTCCTGCGGTGCTGGGTCAGGTTGTCCGCAGGGCTTCAGGTGGTCCTTCCCTGCTGCTCGGCTTGCGCTTATTTGGCCAGCAGACAGCAGCAGCCCAGCAACTCTGAGCTCAATGGGCTCAATGGCCTCAGGTCCCGGCTGGTCTGTCCCAGCAGTACCTTCAGTCAGGACGGGCGGGATTAGGGCGATTGTGTACCCTGGAGAAGCATCTTGTGCGCGCCCTTCTCTTGCTCTTCCTCCTAGGCTGCATGGGCAGGGAGAGTAGGGGTGACACATGTCGCCTTGACCCCTTTGCTTAGCGGAGCGGTTGTGGCTCCCGCCCATCGGCTCTTTATTTCCTGCCAGTTGGCGCCTTAGTTAATAGGGGCTATAATGTGTGTGTGCGCGCACAAGTGCAGTGAAGATTTTAGCATTTTTTTGCTGTTTTGGGGGGTTCCCCTTTACCCCCTTTTTTGAGGCCAGAGGGGGGGCAAAAAAATTGGGGACCCCCCTCAATGCTGATTTCGCAAGTCTAACAAAGATATGTGGAAATTTGGGCAGATTGGTGCAGGGGTGTAGGTTTGTATACGGCACATACAAACCCACACCTCTCTTTTATATAAATAGATTAATCATTCTTAGAATGATAAATTGTGGATTTATGTACATTATGTGATTTATAACATTTTGTCTCTCATTTAGACTCTCTTTCTATTCTTAAACAAAATCAGAATTATCATGAACCTAGTGCTTTATCTTTAAGGGAGTCTATTCTGAACAGCATTCCTGAACAGCACCAGGCTCAGACCCAAATTGTGGACAACACTTAGACTTCTGATCCAGAGATTCTTGAGTAAGAATAAAAAGCCATGATATTCAGCTGCTGCCCATGCCTATGCCCTATGAACTTCAGATAGCAAGTTATGTAGCTAAATATGATTTTAATCGCAGATACTCCTTTTAGATAAACATTATGCAAATTCTTTTCCAGGGAAAGGATCAGAAAGGGATCTTTTAATTAAACATAAGCCATTAAATATTAACTAGTTTCTTTTTCTGCTAAAATATGTTTACAGTTTTGGATTATGCATCTAATGAAATATCAGGAAATACTATTACTAATAATAATTTATTAAATTTATACACTGCCCCACTCCCAGCAACACTGAGCAGTTTACAATTGTTAAAAAAATTTAAAACATAACAACATAAAACCCACAAAAACAGCACAAGATAAAAGAAAATAATGGCAAAGAAAAACAAAAAGGGGAAAGAAAGGAAGAGAGGACTATCCTCTCCAAAGGCCTGGACAAAAAGGTAGCACTTTAAGGCCCTATGAAATACCAGTAGGATGGGAATCATTTGAATTGAGAGAACCTCATTCCAGAGGTACTTCCTCAGAGAAGATGCACCTCTGGGGTCCCAACAGATGGAGTTGTTTAATCAATGGAACCTGGAACACACCACCCTGCTAGATTGAAGTAGTCTGAGCAGATACCGTGAGTGATGGATGGTCTGTTAAGTAACCAGGTCCTGTGCCATGTAGGACTTTATAGAAAGCGACTAGCACCTTGATTTGTATTTTGCAAATTAAAAAAAATCATTTTCCAAAGCTGTTCCTTTTCTGTAAAAGAAAGCTACCCAACTCTATATCTGGAGATGAATTCTACACAGTGGTACAGCCTTATTTGGCATTATGATTAATGTATATATTATTACATGTTCACTGTATGTACATTTTGAATTCATTTATATTAAGGATAGCCCAGGATACAATATTGAGAACAATATTCTGTAAAACTGAAATCTCCTTCTCTTCTAACATTTTGAGAATCAATCTATGTAACATTTTCAGTTCACTGGAAATATAAAATATAAATTCAATGCAAATCTTATACATAATTTATTTAAGGTATGATAAATACAAGTTGCAGTAAGAAAAAATAAAGGACATTAAGAAAAGGGATTTGAAATCACAGATATCTCTTGGAAAACAAACAGGTGGGACAACATTGTATATCATGATTTATGTACTTGCACAAGACTTTATTATATCCTTATGTGTTGTACCATTTGGACAAAGACCTCATGACACACGTCATCATTTTGACTCCCAATCCCTGGTTGATGATTTCACATTGTGTGGAGTTTCACTCTAGAGAAAGAGATGGAGGAAGATAAAGTGGCCAGATCTTCATCTGGGGCTCAATGGAAAGCCTTTACTAAGCTTTTAAAGAAAGCTTTCGTTAATGTTTCTGTTGTTATTAACTGATTGTTTAATTCTTGGTAGATTTTTTTCTTTCCTCTAAAAAGACATGAGAGATACTTGCGTTTTATCAGAATCTCAACACCTACTCTTAGATATATTGGCTCTTCAGTAAAAAATAGTCCATCATGTGAGTTTTGGGTATTTAGCACTCAGAATGCAAAACTCCCACAGCTTTCTTGTCACATTTCATAGGTATTTGCATTTCTTGCCTCAGTAAAGCACAGTGTTAGATAACATGCTATAGCAAATGTACTTTCTTATTTGACACACAGAATTCTTAGGTTCATGGTGGAAAGCTATACTGCTTTTCTGTTTCCCAGCATTTTCCATGCATTTATCTTCTGCAGACACAACCCTAGTTCCTTGGAAACTAGCTAGATGGATGAGCAAATAGTTGCCTAGGTAGCTGTATTCCATGCAGGGAAGAAATGCCACGATGGAGGGCTTCAGCTACTTGAATAGCTGAAAATGGTATAACTCATGGAGCCACCTAGAAGTATATAAAAATGCTTCCTTAGTACAATCCCCCTAACTGATCCCCCTAAAGAAAAGTATTGGTAAATGCCCTAATTTTGGAATGACTATAAGAATGATATATGTTACTAGAGAAAGAAAAATCAGACTTCTTGAGTTAGAGGAAGAAATGAAACTAGGATGTAGAAATTTAGGGAAGATTTTTTCCTTTCATTATGGAGTCACAAAAGCAGAAAGATAAGCTATGTCATTGTCAGGATAAAGAGGTCATCTGAATGCTGTATGTCTTACTGGATTCTTTGAGTAAAGTAAGACACCTACTCCAATTTGGATGGCTTTGGATTTCAGAAGATAATACAAGAAGAGGCAAGGGCAGTAAAGCTACAAAGAGTGGCAGAAGAAAAGACAGGGAAGTTTATTAAGCAGGGCAGAATTTGTTCTTATAGGCAAACTATTCCATCTTGAAAAAATAAAAATAAAATTATTATTTTTAACTGTCAAAATAAAGCTGCTATGTAGAAGTTGTACTCAATTAAAATGATACTACTAGGAAATGAAAATCTTTGGCTAGATAACAGATTATTTGCTTGAGATATTTGAATGTTCCTCTTAACATTTACTTAATCTGAGTGTCAGATCTTTCTCTAGTTTAGTAACAGTATAATTAATAAGAGTAGGAAGTTGCCAGAAATTCAAAGTAGTAATATATTTACATTACATTTTATTTATTATTTAATCATGAGCAATATGGTAAAAGAGACAGATAGATGAAGGTGAACTTTTGTTGAATTTTATCTTGATGACTTCCCACTGTGAGATGAATTATTTTGATATTCATGTTTTGTACAGTCAAAATAACAGGCTTTAATGTCAGTGGTGAAATCTTTACTACAGACATTGACTGGTTTAGTCTTAATACTAATACTAAAATATGACTGCATTTTCATGAGTCAGCATACTGAATTTATTGCAGTTCCTGGGAAAAATAATTACCCAGTGATCCAAAAGGACATTATTGATGAACAATTAACTGACCTAATGAAATATCAAAAACCATCTTGGGGTGACTTGCTCCCAGCTAACAGCTCCTGGGAACTTTACCCCCAGATTTGAAGTGTCTGATGTATGATAAGAGTCATGAACAATTTGTCAAGAAGAGGCTTATCTGTCTTCATTCCCTTTTAATCCCCTTATTTCAGGCCTACTACTGTACAGGGAAGAATGAAAATTAAAGAAAAAATGAAGGTGGAAATATTGCTTTGTGTGATTGTTTTAGATTGGTGTCTTTATGCTCTTAAAGTCAGAAGGATGGGTTAAACTGGTCTTGATTTGTACAGAATGCTTTGATAAACCCAATTTATCTTAAAATATTTTAGAACTATTTATAATTGATTCTGTATAGATCTACTGGATTTCTTGATTTTCATGTTGATGCTTTAAACAACATAAGTATGCCATATAAGTGCAACCTCTGTGAGTTAAGTTCACATTCATGTACTTCTCCCCTTTTTCTTGTTATGCAACTGCAAAATGTGGAATATTTTTCTTCTCCTTTAATTATCTGTATTAGTTAGCACTGTATCTAATCTGTGATGGTTACTTTCAATTTGGTGTACATTTTTTCAGTTATTTTTTCACTTCTTTAATCAATGTATAAGTTACCCTCATTGCTGAGGCAACACTTAAGTGACATACTACCACAACAAATATAATTTAGAATTCAAAAGAGAAAAAAACTTCTTTGCTTGTTTGTAATTAAAGCTATCTACATTTCCGTGTGTTTACATGAAAAAAATTGCTGGTTTTCAGTGAAACTAAAGGAGGGTGGGTGATCAGTAGGTGAAAGAAACTTACTCACATAGTTTTGAGAATGCCAGAGATCAAAGCTACTAGATAAGCAGGTATATGGTACTAATATACGGTATGTTGAGAAAAGTGGTAATTTGATAAACATAGTATGGTAGGTAAAATGGATTAGAAGCTTGAGTTCCAGTCATCCTTAAGCACAGAAGCTGATTGGGTGTCCTTAGGTTGGTCACTCTCTCTTAGCCCAGCCTACAGTAACTCACAGACTTGTTAAGGCTCTGTGATGCTACCTTGAGGTATACAAATAAATATAAATATAATATTATGGGACATAAATATAATAAATGAAAATAAAGATAAGTCATTTCCACTGTAAATCAGAATGTGTATTGTATGTTGAAATAAGATAACTTCACATTTAGAATTGTACAGTAGATAACTTTTGGTTTCCTTTTAAACATTTTTCTAAATGTTTTCAGTTATCCCTCTCTTAATGCTAAGTTACATTCCTCCAAAATTCCTCACATAAAATGTATTTCCATAACAAGAGATACTTAACTGGTGAAAAAAGACAGTTGTGGAGTATTGTGTCAAAAGTTTGTAACCACAACACATTGAGAAATATATTCATACATTTTCAGAGCCTTATTCTTAAGTATTACGTCACTCAAAAGTATTTTCTTCCTTGTCTCATATTCTATGTAACAGGAACACATTTCTTCCTCTTTTCTCCTACTGGATTTCTAATGTGCATGGTTATTATGACAGTCAAAGAGGTAGAATACATCATGGCACTTCAAATGCTATTAGCATTCTTCTTTATCTTGTGTGTAGTAAATTCACTCTTGGTAAAAACTCATGCTAGGTCCGAGGATCATTAGATTTACAGGAATACATCCCGCTTCATTTCTAGTGTTAGAGAAGTCGTTTTTCTTTTCATTTTAGACATATTGTTGATGTGATTTTGACCCCTTAGTAACAATAGTAAATACAGCAGAAATGGGAAAAGTAGGAAACAAAGACCATAACTGAAGCAACCATACAGTACAATGGTGTAAGGAAGAGCAGAAAAGGATTTTGGTAGAAAATGTTCCATTTTGGCATGTTTCATATGGGAGTATATTTTAAAAGCACAGTATCTGGATTTAAGACAATGGAATATGGTGCTTTTGCATGCAATTTAAGTTTTGAAGACTGAAAGGGTTATTAGAGGTTAACTTTTGTTTCTGCTTCAAAGATACTTAATTTGGAACATTTGTTGAGAATTTAACTCACTCTCAACTTTGACCTCTAAAAATGACAATGGATTATGTAGTAGCTTGTACCCAGAGGGTACAAGTTCACAAGAGGAGAAATATTCCACTGGAAAATATCATCATACTGTTGTTCATGTCTCTCTCATTCTCTGTACTGAGTGAGTAGGGAATAGGAGAAGGCAGCTTCTTTAGCTTCCATCTTCCAGCCATAGATCATTGTCTGGATAATGAACTGCATTTATTTTGGAATTTGTTCTTGAAAAGCTGTATCAAACAACTTTTTTTTTTAAAGTAAGATTATAATTTTATACTTGAACCTTACAGAAGTAACTATTTCTTACCAGGAATAAACTAAAAAAACGCCTTTGTTAATATACTCTAGAACTGCTAAGTGATGGGTGGATAGGTTCATGAGTGTCTAAAGGAGGATTTGTCAAAATGTCCAAGAGGACAAATATAGTGTCATGAGTGAAGCTTCTGGCTTTTGTCTGTGCATGTGAATAAACTTGGAAAATCCATGAGTTCTGGTTATAAAAGATCCTGATTTTTTATTGCTACTTGTGCCACTCCTTCTGCAGGTTTTAATCCTTTGTGGACAACACTGACTCAAATTCTCCAGAAACATACATTACGAGGTTCAGTTAGTTTTCAAATTTAAACACAGATTTAAAAGGAAAATCAGGAAAAATCTGTTAATATAATCCTTCAAACAAAAGTACACCAAAACTCAAAACATGAAACAGACTAAATCAAAAGAGAACTCTAATCTCAGGAAAATGCATAGTTAGTTAATTATTTGAAAAGATATGCACAAAATTCAAACATAGATCTCTCACATTGTTACATGGAAAGTTAAATGTGCAGGAGTTTCAGGAACTTTGCTGGTGATAATTGTTTCTGTTTCTATGACAACATATTATGAATTGCTTCTCACTTGATGGTATTCATTATAAAAGAGACTGCTACAAAATACTGGAGACA
Source organism: Boaedon fuliginosus (assembly GCA_027560395.1). Lineage (NCBI taxonomy): Eukaryota > Metazoa > Chordata > Lepidosauria > Squamata > Lamprophiidae > Boaedon > Boaedon fuliginosus. The sequence goes on along the minus strand of JANHGC010002667.1, from coordinate 356,309 downwards.
TGAAGCTTTTAGTTTAAATCCTTTACTGAAACATCTGCAATAACCTGAAATATAAATGACTTGAGTTAGTGCTTTTCAATTAATTCAAGCATAAACATCGATAGAAGGTATTCCAACGGTTGAATTCACTGGTGGCTATCTTCTACCATATTATTTTTGAAATAGTCTTAATTGTTTATGGGACAGAGGAAGGGACATCTATTAAATGGGAAGGAAAGAGTAAACCAGAATGTTATATTTTGTAGGATTGAGATAAATAAAAACATACTTTTAAGGATAAATGAGATTCCATGGTCACATAGGAGGTTAGCTACCTGCCTATTGATTTGATATGGTGTAGGTATTCCTTCGCCATTCTAACACACTCACTCTTTGTATTTAAAATAATTATGTAAAATAATTATTTTTAATATCCTAAAATTATCTGAGTTCCAATACCTTGTGCAGATAATGTCCCCTTGACTGGGGAAGAGAGGTGGGGTATAAATTTAATTAAATAAATAAATAATGTCTCCTTCCATAAACTCTCCTGTTACTTAATTACTAGTGTATCTCTATTTCAGATTCCATATTGGGAAAAGTCTGAATTGGTTTAACAAGAAACAAACTTTTTTCATTACAAACTGAACTTCATGGGATGTCCAGCATTATTTTTTATAAATTGCTTTGGATCCACAATAAGCTTATGAAAGTGCTCACTTTTCTTAGAAATATTTCTGATGCTTTTAACTTGTAAATCAAACCTTTCTTTAATGATTTTTCTGGATATTGTCTAGAATCCATGGGCTCTGGTTTTTATTTATTTATTTATTTATTCATTCATTCATTCATTCATTCATTCATTCATTCATTCATTCAATTTATACCCCGCCTCTCTTCCCCGATCAAGAAATATTCCTTGTCCTAGCCCAAATCCTGGCAAATAGTTTATATGAACTATTCCTCTATATGAATTACTTCCCCTGTTACAAAGCAACTGACTTAGTTCCCAAGCTTGGAAAATAGAGGGTGACACCTGGGACTCTAACAGGTGTCGGGCACGGGGCTTGTAGTTAGTCCAGGAAGTTTCTGCAAACATCATGGCAACTTGTCATTATTCACCTGGATGACTTCAAAGGTATTTTGTATCACTTTGTAGCCAACATGAACAATCCAATAGGATTCAACAAGGTTCAAGAAGCCCAAGGTTCACAATAGGAACTCTTATGGAAATCATTATTTTGGAGTAGCAGTTGAGCTGCATCAGCCAGATATGTGTCTGTTGGTTTCTATGTACTTAAGTCTGCTGGCCCTTGGCCAAAATACTGTGCTGCTTTCCTGCCACTCTTGTTTCTGTAACAGACAAGCAGCTTTATTCAGGTGTTTAGCATTCGTACTGAGAAATCAAAACGTAAGATTATGAAGTTTTCCAGGTAAAATGCTATGGAGAACTTAAATTGGTTTATAGGTATAGGTGGTATTCAGCCAGTTCTGACAGGTTTGGGAGAACTGGTAGCAATAATTTTGATTGGTTCGGAGAACTGGAAAATACCACCTCTGATTGGCCCTTCCCCGCCCCTTCCAGGAGTCTCCATGTGCCCCTATTTGGCTGCCAGGAGGCTTCAAAGTTGTTTTCTAGGCAAAAAACAGGGCATGGAGGGGGTGCGGCAGCCCACCCAGTCACATGACCGCATAGTCACACCTACCAAGCCACACCAAGCAAGCCAGGTCCACAGAATCGTTAGTAAAAAAATTGAATTCCACCACTGTTTATAGGTAAGCGGTGGACTTATTATGGCAGATTCAGCTTTCATTCAGAAAGGGATTTTATTTATTTATTTTGATGACTTCGCCCATCTTAACAACTCTGGCAGCAGTAACTATAAAACAAGCATGAAACAATAAAACTGTCAACTAAAAGCAAAAAGCTTCCACTTTACACTTTGGATGCTTTCCGACCAGTTCCAATTACCCTAATTCCATTCTGCCTATTTTATTCTGTCCTATCCCACTGTCTGGCTAAAAAAAAAAGACCTGGATGGCCTTCTAAAAAACTAAAAGGGTGGGGGCCTACTGAAACAATGGTGGGGGGAGGATATTCCATAAGGTAGAGACAGCGATGGAAAAGAAACACCTCCAATGTCTCACTAGATCAGGGGTGTCAAATTCATGATGATACATTATTGTCACGTGATGAGCAGAAAGCATAAGTAGGCTAAACCTTTTCTTCCAGGCTCAGCATCTCTTAGTAATTAAAAAAGAACATCATGCAAACTTGGAATTGGATGAATGGAGAACCATATTCAATTATAATATATATTATCATGCCCACCAACCCTGTCCAAAAAATTAAAACATACAAAATACTGACATCTTGTTAAAATAGGGAGAAACCAACGTTTTGTTAAAATAGAAGAAACTAAATTAAAATCTGGATCAAGCATCCTTTTCTTATCCCATCCTGTTTGTCCCATTTTGTTCAGCACGTTTCTTCTCCAGGCAAATTATTCAGTTTTCATGGCAATGGTGATCAGGATCTGGGAGCCCAAGCTCACCCTGAACACCTGAAAAATGGCAAGCTGAGATGAATTATTTGAAATAACATCAAAGAATGTAAGGACTGAAGGAGATTATGGAGAACATCTAGTTTCAATCCCAATAATCTAAATGCTAGGGTCAGAATCTATTGCTACATGAGAGAAATAACTTTGATTATCTGGATATCACCAAGTGAGTTTTTAAGAAAACTATGAGAAAAGTATGGCGGCAGCTATTCATGCTTATGGCCCAAGATAATGACATTCTTTAGAAAAAGAATGACACAAGTGTAGGACAAAAGGAAAAATATCATTTTGAGTTTTATCTGAAGTAAACGTTTTTGTATTAAGTATTGTGAAGCCAAAAAAGGTATTGAGTCATGGCAGAAATTTCCAGACTCTTTTAGTAAAGTAAAGAAAGGCAACATGGTTATCCATCCAGTTCTTACTGGGCATCCAGGCTTGCGGGATCAGGATTTAACATAAATGATAAAAAGAGTGGGACTCTTCCATCAATCTTTTGATTCTATGAGTGTTTGTTTTCTCCTAGTATAAACCCCTATGTTGGCCTAGTGGATTGCTTACGTGCTACCTGGATGTCAGGAAAGACGCGTCCAAGGGAGTATCGGGTCGCACAGCTGGAAGCCCTGTGTCACTTTCTGGAGGAAAGAAAGGCCGATATCCAGCATGCCCTGTGTGAGGACCTACGCAAGGTGAGTGGGCTATCCATTTAGAGCACCTGACCGCTCAGTGGGGACTTACGGATGAAGGGCTTGCTTGCCAGTTAATAAACATGACACAGCTATTCTGTTTTGCTTTGTTAGATTTTCCATGAATAAATTATGAAAAGGAAGCAACGTTTTCTGTATGTGCAATGATAGCTGAATTTAGCTGGCTCTCAGGCTATGGAAAATCATTGTGTAAACAAGTTGAGCAGTCAACAAATGATTAAGAGTACAGCCAAGTACTTTATCTCAGAAAAGTGGGGTGAAAAAGTTTAAACTTATCAAGATTTCTTTGGATAGTCAGTCATCTAATGATATATAGTTTTATTTGTAGTTAAGTTTGTCTGCCTGATTAAGGTTTAAGAACCTAGAGTACTAAGCTTAGTGTCATATCCTGGTGTAAAAACCAAATATCACATTTCAAGAATCCATTGAGATGATGATAAATCTTACCATGAATGAGAGACAAGTTTGCTCAATAAAGAACTGCTACACCATTCACTCAATATGGACATCACTGATGCACCTCATTTTGTCTTTCTTCTCCCCAGCCCTGCTTTGAAAGTGAGCTCACTGAGATTATCTTAGTCAGAAATGAACTGGCCAACGCTCTTAACAACTTAAGCTGCTGGATGAAGGATGAAAGCGTGAACAAGAACCTAGTAAGGAGAGTTGCTGAGTGGTGGGAGAACAAATGAAAAGGAATGTTTCTAGGTTGGATGGTGATGAAAGTAGAAAGGATATATTATCTCATCAAACTGAAGGTGGGCTTTCTATCTGAAAAAATGTTCTGGTTTTTCTGTAGATAACACAGCTGGATTGTGCCTTCATTCGCAAGGATCCATATGGTGTGGTGCTGATCATTGGAGCCTTTAACTTCCCTATCCAGCTTACTTTGTTGCCCCTTGTGGGAGCCATTGCAGCTGGTGAGTGAGAAGCCATTTCCTAATTCATTCTAGACATTAGATCCTATGAATGTTCTTTCAGGAGATCCAGGTATTGGTGGATATTTATCTGTTGCAACCTCAATAAAGCGTTCTCTCCTCATTCTAGGCAATTGTGTGATTCTTAAGCCCTCAGAGGTGAGCAGCTGCACTGAAAAGCTCCTTGCAGAAGCATTACCTTGTTATCTGGATCCGGTGAGTTCCTCAACTGCCAGTTTGTCTTGTTAAAAAAATCACAATGAAGCTGAGGATTTTTTTATTTGTCTTTTCTTCTGCCTTTGTCTTAATTAATCATGAGAAGGCAATTCCTTGGGCTTATTGAGGAAAAACTCTGGATCTGATATAATCTCCAATTTTAAATCTGCTTTTGGAAGCTGGGTGTTTCTTTCTGTCCCAATTCCTTCCCCAAAAATGCATATTCCTTTAGACTGTGGTGGTGGTGATGGCCTTCTGAGGATTACAATTGAAGCATCAAAATGCATTATGCTTTTTCTAGCCTCTTGATTTCAATGATTTCTGTTTTTCTTAAAATCCAAGTGCAGTGTAGGGAACTAAGTATATATTGTTACTTTAACAAAAGACTGTTTTAACAAAAGACTGTTTTGGGTAGATACAGGAAGAATGAATTTAGGAGATTACTATGAAAGCAGGACAATTCCATTCTCAAGGTTAGATAGAGGAAAAAAATCACGGATCCCTATTACCATATTCTCACTAAATAAAAAATGACCATCCCTTTTAAAATTAAAACCTTTTAAGGAAAATCTTAATTTCCTTTCAATTTAATGTATCAGTTCCTTGTTCCAAATTGCTGCCAAGAGGCTCTTTGCCTTGCAAAGTTTCAGAAACAAAAAACACCACCTGTGTGATGTGGAGGCCAGTTTGATTGGATGTGAACTTCCTTTTCTATTTTATAGCAAACCTTTGCTGTGGTGACAGCTGGTCCTGAGGAAACAGGAACATTACTGGAAAATAAGTTTGATTATATCTTCTATACAGGTGATTTTCCCTTCTTGAATATTCCTTTCAGGTTATTCTTTTCAATAGTACTTAAAAAATATTAATGACTATACAAATATCTATGTGTTAAGCCAATGTTCAATTCTTGAAACTTTTAAGGTTCTGTTTATCAAAGATCATTATTTATGAACCCCCCCAGTAGAATTTATCTCGGTAGCTAATTACAACACCTCTAGACCAAACTGTGTACAGTGCTGCAATTTGCCATGTCTTAGTTAAGTAGCTTTACCATGTTTAGCACAATACAGGTGAATCAGTGCAAGTTAGACCCAGGGCAGTGATGGCAAGCTTTGTGGGGCTGAGGTGTCAAGAATTCAGAAAATGCCTAGCTTAAACACTGCCTTGCATGTCACACACACATACATCCCCCAAACATCAGAGAAATATTATTTCCCTCCCATCCAGACCACCATGAATAGCAGTCCTTGATGGTAGTGCCAAGGCTGGATCTGAAGTAGAGGCCAGGGCCTTGACTTCAGCCTCGCGCCTCTGCTGCCACTCAAAAAGGCCGCCTTACATTGTTTCCCAAGACCTGTGAACTTTGGGGAGCAGCAAGATTGCCCTTGTGGTTATTGCTCTCCGGGATCTGCCACGAGCTGCTTATCTTTAGCTGATGTTCTCTTTTAGATAGGCTCCTGCAGCATACCTGAGCTGCTCCAGGTTGCAGGAAGCCTTTGTTCTTGAAGCAGCTTCAGAAAAGGCTCTGAAGACTCCAAAATTCATACTAAAACAGGCCCCGTTCTCACACAATGTTTAGAGGCTCTGGAGGCTCATGAGAGCATGGTCCTTCCTTGGGATGCCTGGAGGCTGTGCAAGAGCGCATGCCCTTCTCAAATGGCCTCCGCAGCTCCTAAAAATTGTTTGAGAATGGGGCACATTTTCAAGAATCGTTGTCAGGTGTTGGTAAAAACTGGCCTGTCACCCAAAACATTGCAATATGTCACCTATGACACGCATCATAGGTTGCCCATCAATAACCCATGGAAACTGTTGTATGTGGTGTTTGTAACTTCGGCTGTCAGCAGCTTCCAGATTGTAGATCTTGCCCACAAGTGAAAATATGAGTTGTTATACTGTAAGGAAAAAAAACCCTGTGCTTAATGCAAAATTTCAGTCTTTTGGAAATAATGAAAATGCTCTGGCTTTTCCCCTCACAAGGAAGATACCCAGATTTGCATTTCCCCTTTCATTCCCAGAACAGCTCAGGGTAACAAGAACTGCACATTTAACAGGAATTTGGCAAGAGAGTTTGATGTGGGATTTTAATGGACTGTCTCCATACATTTTATATCTAAATTGACATTTTAAATAACTTGGATGAAGAGATAGATAAATTAATTATCAAATTTGCCCATGGAATTTGTGGATGGAATATTTATTCTAGCAGACAGAAACCAATAGATTAGGGAAATAAAAATAAGGGGAAAATTGAGTTTTTTTCAGTCAGATAACAAAATTCCTAACAAACAAAACAAAACAAATGCACCAGATTGGAAACAGCCCTTGGAACAGAATGCTGATTACAATGTATAAGTCAGCAGTGTACTATGACTATAAATATATATATGCAGTTTTAGTTTGCATCAATAAGTTACAAAAATGGGATTCAACTTATTATTCTGCATTGGTCAGACCATTTCTTGAGCATCGAGTCCATTTCTGGATACTATTGTGGAAGATTTTAGGTAACCTGGAATAGGTTCAGATAATTTTTAGTCCTAAAGAAAGAAAAAACATGGGGTTGAGGGGGGGAAATGATACTCTTCAAGCACTTGAAAAGATGCCACATAGAAAACAAAGACTTCTTAGTCAACCTAGAAGTTAGGACATGAAATAATAACTTTAATAGTAAACATGGATACTTGGAGAGCTGGACCCGACCTGTTGTAAGTGCTTCTCTTTGGAACTCTGCACTTAGTGGGTTGGACTAAATGGATTATTTAGCCTGTCTTTCTCTGTGATTTTATGAAATGATTGTAATAGAAATTGAATGTGTCTGTAAACCTGTGGAGGATATTTTTTTCAACTGAAAAACTGCAATGGATTATGTCTGTGCTTAGGGCTATTAGATCTGATGATGTGATTATAACATAAGATGACAAACAATCTACTTTTGAAAAAAATAAGTAAAACCAACATTTATTCATTTTTTATTATTTACAACATTTTTTCTTGTCCTTTTTTAAACAATCATAAAACCTTTGAAAGAAAATCAAAACCAGAAACAGTGTTTGCAATGTTGAAAATACCTAGATGTTAGCTATAATTTGATCTAGAAGATAATTCCAGTACTTTTATACATTTACATAATTATTCCTTGATATAATTTTTGCATTAAGCAGAAATTGTCTTGCTGATTATTATTAACATTTCATGGAGTTTTTAAAATATCCAGCATGGAATTTTGCTGACCTGTATGTAAGAGTATTAGAGAAAAAAACAATACAGGTGGTTTTTGAAGACAGAATCGAGCCCCCAGTGCTGGATGGGAGTTGTGCTGTGTGTCTCTTTTGACCCAAATTTTGCCATTTCTTTATAGGGAGTGTCCGTGTAGGAAAGATCATCATGACTGCTGCGGCAAAACATGTGACCCCATTGACTCTGGAGCTGGGGGGGAAAAGTCCCTGTTATGTGGATAAATGCTGCAATTTCCAGAATGCAGCCAACCGAATTGTATCGGGAAAATTCCTCAATGCTGGACAGACATGCATTGCACCTGATTATGTGATCTGTACAGTTGAAACACAGGAGAGGTTGATGCCTTGCTTGCGCCAAGCTATCTGTGAATTCTTTGGAAATGAACCCAAGCAGTCAGCTGATTTTGGCCGCATGGTCAATGACAGGCATTTTCAGCGTGCTAAAGCTTTGCTGGAATGTGGCCGGGTGGCCATTGGTGGAGAGACGGATGAGTGTGAGCGTTATATTGGTGAGTATACAGCTTAGGACTGGAGGAAAAGGAAAGATTTGGAGTTTGGGAAAAACAGGAAGACATTTCCTGAACAGTATCTAGTAAGCTTTTAGAGAAATCTATGTGTTCACTAGGAGTCGAAAATGGCTTATGGTACATAATCAATCATAGTTTTTAACCAATTAGTTGTAACCGATTCCTGGTGACTTTATAGGCAAGTGGTCTCCATGTGACCTTGTCAAGCACCATTTCATTCAATCGTTGTATGTTCAACTTTGCATCAGATTTGATGTTATCAATCCAGCATATTCTTAATTTGCCCTTTCCTCTTTGTCCACTAACATTTCTAGTACCACAGCCTTCTCCAACAAATTTGCATGCATAACATGGCCAAAATAAATCAGACATAGCCTTATGTGTCTACTTTTATACAATTTAATCAATCAATCCAGCTTATTAAGAATGCATGGTTAATAGTTTTGATTTAGTTCAACCTCCCAAGTTGATGCTTACCAAATGTGTTGGACTGTCATTGGCCACACAGGCTTGGCATTTTGAAAGCTGAAGTCCAAGAAAGTGGAATTACTTAATTCCTTCTTTGTAATGTCTTCATGAAAAGGGGAAAAAATAGCACTGTGGAAGACAAAACAAGAAAGCAGGTTAAAAAAGACCTGGCTCTGTCGGCGGGCTTGGAATTGATGCCCCCCGCCCCTGGAAGAATGTTATTGGTTGGTGTGTGATTGTGTCTTATAAATTTTAATATATTGCATCATTGTTAATGTTTACTTTATATATTTTAACTGTTGTAAGCCACCTCGAGTTTCCCTTGACCGGGGAAGA
>JANHGC010002667.1:330686-343434 GCA_027560395.1 Boaedon fuliginosus | reverse complement strand
ATGATCACATAGCCACGTCCACCCAGTCACATGACCACACAGCCATGTCTGCCCGGTCACATGACCACTAAGCCACGCCCACTACTAAGTCACGACCACAGAACCAGTTGTTAAAAAATTTGAAACCCACCCCTGCATGATTCACACTGTATTATCATGTTAAATAGGGAAATAAGTTTTCAGTGGGACCCTACTGTAGTATAAAAGGTTTAGAACTTTTCTCCTAATTTTTCTTCCTTTAGAGATCTGGCTAGAGAACGTTTACCAAAGAAAACATGGCTTGTTTTTTTACAAACCTTGTTTGCTAATTTAATTAAGCTTTAAGTAAAGGCTTTTATATTTATAACCAATTCATTTTTAGTAGTTGAGAAGAGTTCATTCCAGAATTGTGAAGCTGTCTCCAAAGTAAATGGAGTGAACAGAAATAAATATTCTCTGTTTTTTGCTGTTTCTTTCTTTTTTCCCCCAGAGAATTTCTTGGGCAGGGTTGGATGAAATTGGATAAAAATGAAAGAACACCTTACATTATGAAAACCAGCCAACATTTTAATGATGTGAGTTGTAATAGAAATAGAGAATACTTTCTAAGAATACAAGAATGCTGGATTAAAAGTATTTCTGAGACCATAAAAGTTACCAAAGGATTTCAGTTTTCCTGAAGAGTAGCCAAGCAATTGGTTAAGCATTTTAAAAAGTCAAATCTTGAGAAATCTGCTGAGCTTGCCAAGCAATGGCAAAAGAAACTAAATTATATTTTATTAAGACAGTGTAAAACAAATTATTCCTTATTACTTTGATTAATTATTTCTGCTTAGATGTCATATTGCTTTTTTGCTCTTAGTATGCTATTGGAATCTATTGTACACCGTTTCCTTTGCTATCTGTTCAATGATTTCTTTGTTTTTGTTTTCTTTATTAGACACTTTTGCAACCTAGCACCTCTCAAATGTGATATCAGAATTTCCAATATTCTTGAAGGGTAGCAGGTTGGAAAAGGCTATGTTCATAATTTTTGTAATATGCTTTGCTTGCTAAAAGCCAGATATAATGAAATCTTTAATTTAAATATGTGTTTAATTCAGTCTTATAAATGCAAATATTTATGGTGCTAGTTCTTTCATTTAGATGAGCAACCTTGTAGCATCCCAAATTATGAATTACACTGATATCAGTTCCCGTGCTAATACCATTGAGAAATGGGTTGCAGTGGCAGATATTTGCCGATGTCTGCACAACTACAATGGTGTCCTCGAAATCACATCAGCCTTGAACAGAAGTGCAATCTACAGACTAAAGAAAACCTGGGCAAAGGTATCTAAACAAGTAAGTAATTAATACTGACTGAAACACTTCACAAAAAGGCTTCTTCTTGGGTGAAAGAGAGATTGCCCAAGCCCGTGAGATAACTGTTGAGCACCAGTTTACTCATGATGAGAAAATTGTGCAGTTTATTTAACCTAATATTTTTGATATCCTTTTCATTGAGGATGCATTTCTGGATGTATTACTGAAATGGTTTAATAATAATAATAATAATTTATTAGATTTATACCCCGCCTTTCTTCACCCGAGGGGAACTCGAGGCGGTTTAAATATTATTCTTGCAGAAATGACATGTTTTTCATGTAAATGTCTGATGAGCCATGAATTCATTTAAACAATTTATGATGAGCCTGTTTCAGGACTGTTATATTTTGTATGTGGTAGGACAGAATTCTGACTTTGGTATGTGCATTTGAACAAGTTGAACAAAGCAATGAATACACATATAAAGGTTTTTCTGTGCCAACCTCTTATTCCAGTTGGGCTACGTTACTGAAGATTACTTGCAGATCTACACATTTCTCTGAAGCTAAATTCTTGTTTAGGAAGCACTTTCTGTGTTCTGTTACATTTTTGTCATTTTTTTTTGTTTGTAGACTAAAGCTCTTATGGATAAACTTCAAAAGATTGTGTCATCTGAGGGAAGATTTAAAAATCTGAGAGAAACACTCAAGAAGTATGTCTCTTGTTTTGTTCTAATTACTGTATGATTTAAAATTTGTATCTATAAAGGATGGACTAATTTTTTAAAAAAAGCATTAGTCCTTTGTTTCTTCAATCTAGCAATCATTGAGACAATTTTGATTTAAACCTGAAATCAAAACTATGTCAGTGATAGCTGATTTGGCTTCACTTCCATATTCTTTAATAGGTTTCTTTTCAGGAAGGGTTCAGTCTTTTTTTCTCCTGCTTCTTACTTTGAGCTGTTTGTTTTTCCTAACATCTGTGTAATAAGGGAAACAGAAGATATTAAAGCTTGAATGCTTTTGTGACCTTTTGATTTAGTTAGTTAAAGATACAGATCTGAAACAGGAATGGCTGCTTTACCATCACACCCACGGCAGATTGGATTACAGCCCTGGTTTGTAGAATGGAAGCCCCTGTTACAAAGTTGACCCCCTTGTGTCCAAAACCTTCTTCTTACAGTTCTTTCATGAAGGAGGAATCGAGGAATGCTTGTTCTATGCAGGATGAGTTAGAGATCATTGAGCATATGTCTGCAAGAGATGATTAAGAAGAACCTTGACATCTCTTCTTTGAGGGAAAGGACTCAGCGAAGTAATGACATTTTGTTTTCTTGGCACAAAAATATATTAGAGGAAAAAGGTTATGTTTGGATTTAGTGCATTCCTACCTGTAGTCCGTAGGCTGGAGGTTGCCTTGTTACTCACACACTTAATTCCCCACAATTAATCAAATTAATTAAAATAGTATAATGACAATCAAATCTGAAAGTTAAATACAATAAATTCAGCCTAATAAATACAGCATTTTCTAAAGCTGTTCCATCTGTATTCGGAGTACAGGTAGTCCTTAACTTACGCTACAGGTGAGTCCAAAATTTCTGTTCTTAAGTGAGATGTTTGTTAAGTGAGTTTTGCTCCAATTTTCAACCTTTCTTGCCACAGTTGTTAAGTGAATCACCAGAGCTGATAAGTTAGTAACACAACTGTTACTTGAATCTGGCTTTCCTATTGACTTTGCTTGTCAGAAGGTCACAAAAGGGGATCACATGACCTTGGGATACAACAACCGTCATAACTATGAGTCAGTTGCCAAGCATCTGAATTTTGATCTCATGATCATGGGGATACTACAAAGGTCATAAGTGTGAAAAACTGTCATAAGTCACTTTTTTCAGTGCTTTTCAGTATTGTTGAACAATCACTAAATGAATGAATCACTTGTTGCAAGTTGAGGACTACCTGTAGTTTCTGCTATATATTGTGCAACTTACTTCTACTGTAAATGAAGGCATTTATTTGCCATACATTTTGATAGTGGAAAAAGGGAGGAAAAATGGTAACTTACAATCCTGACATCTGGCATTTCTTATCCTGCAGTTGCAATCCTCCTTCAGTGCCATATCTTGGGATGTACCTCACAGATCTGGCATTTATTGAAGAAGGAACACCAAACTTTACTGAAGAAGGCCTCGTCAATTTTTCCAAAATGCGAATGGTAATTTTTTTTTTCTACAGGTTTTTAAAAAAAGTTAGAAGGATTTATAGGTAACAGTTTATAAGATTATATTTCATAGTTAGTGCCAATAGAAATTTTAAAAAGCAATACCTACTTGTATTTACCTACTTGTATTTACAATCAATGTTCTATCACCATCTACTGGCATATTTTGGAGAATCAGTATTGTAGTCTTGATTAGCACAGTTCCAATCAGATCCATAACATAGACACTAACCTAGTCAAATCTCCTTCTCTGTGTCTCTGGCAACACAGAATCATTCCTAAACTGGATTAAAAACCACTATTTTGGAAATACATAATCCATACCCACTTTTGCCATTTATATTAAACCCAAGGAAGTTAAATGTAACTCAGAACAAACTTAATCTAGCATGGAACACTCAAAACCACTCAAAAACCCATTTTGCATACCCTCGGTTAAAAAGGAGCTGGAGAGAAAGAACAACAGAAAAAACAAGTTTCTTTACTGAAGAATTTAGGCTGAACCTAGTAGCATCAAATATACCTCCCCAACTCTCGCTGGCTCCAGTTGATAAGCCATTGTTGCCTATTTGAACAATCAGAGAAATGCTATAAGGAAAACAGTTGTATAAAGGGGAAAGTCCAAAATGCCACTAAAAGGATAGATTTTTCCTAGTTTAATTCTACAGGGTGGACCATAAATCCTGCTTTTGGCCTAGGATGAAGTGTTCAGAGATTAAAAGAGCTCCAGAAAGAAAAGCAAAGAATATAAACATTGCTATATTTTACAATTTTATATAGAAAATTAAAATTCAAACCAGTGTCCTAAAATTGAACAAGAAACTATTATTGATACTTGCTTATTTAATAGATATCGCATATTATCAGGGAAATACGTCAATTCCAACAGGCTTCCTATCGAATAGAGCATCAACAAAAGGTACAATATTTTCATATCTCCTTTTACCACCGTATACATTTTTTACCTTATTCTGGATATATTAATAAATGCTGCCCCATATTTTTTAATCACCAAAGTATGTGAAGAGATTTGTGACTTAAAGTTTAATTCAGCACTAAATTAATTTGGTATCTGTTGGTCAGTGTTTGGTTTCAGAGCTTAGAGATCATGTTAAGACAGCTGAATTCCTGAACAACAATTTAAATCCGGTCGTAAGTTAGCACAGACCCAAAAGTACTTGTGACCAGATTCAAAATTCTGCCAACTGTTTCCCCCCTCCCCCACAGACACATGATTGCATTGTGTCTGTTTGTAGCACCCCATGGTCACATATCTGTGATTTATGTTTTTTTTGCCGGAAACTGGCATTTACAGCTGGTCCTCAACTTACACAATTGAGCCTAAAATTGCCATTGCTAAGCAAGACAGCTGTTAAGTGAGTTTTGTCACATTTTATCACTATTCTTGCCACAGTTGTTAAGTGAATCACTGCAGTTGTTAATATCACATTTATTAAGTAAATATGGCTTCCCCATTGACTTTGCTTGTCAGATGGTCACAAAAGTTGATCACATGACCCTAGAACACTGCAACCATCAAAAATACATACCAGTTGCCAAGCTTCTGAATTTTGATCACATAACCACGGGGATGCTGCACCGGTAGGAACTGTGGAAAATGGTCAAAAATAACTTTTTTCAATGTCACTGTAATTTTGAACGGTCCCTAAACAAATGGATGTAAATTGAGAACTACCTGTACTTTTCTGGCAAAAACACCCATTGCAGGCAGTGGATTTGCTAAGTGACCACAGGATTCACTTGACAGCTGCAGATTCACTTAATGACCATGGTGATTTGCTTAACGACCACCACAAAAATGTTGTAAAATCAAACTAGTCATGTGGTTCACTTGTTTACTGACTGGCACAACTGTAATTCTAGCTTAGGGTTTCTGGGATCAATTATGGTTGTAGGTTGAGGACTACCTATATTCAGAGGCAAGGTGATCTACAATAGTAATATAACAGTTGATGGGATGGGGGAAAGGGGGGAGGGACAGAGTGGCAGAAGCTGTATCCCAATATGCCTGGAACGCTACTTCTTTTGTGCATGTCTGTAATGTGACCACATAGAAAAGGAAAGGGATTTGCATCATGATGCCATGACAGACGCCACTCTTAAGATCTGCTTGCTGCCCTCTGGACACTGTTGGTTCCTATTCACAATTTCTTTTTGCATTACCATAAAAGTCAAAGAGGAAACATAAAACAAAACCCGAGTTCCTTCTTTCTCTGGATTGATCTGTATAAGTAGATATCACTTTGCATTGAGTGAGATGACAACCTAAAAATAACCCACAGAAGGTGATTTTTAGTCATATTGCTTTGATGGGAAAGCTGGTAGGGTTATGGCAGATTAAATTCTCTGATTGCCATCTGCATTAAAAAAAGTATTTCTGTTCTTTTGTAAATCACATATCTGATTCCTCTTGTGTTTGTATCAGAGAAGATTGAAATATCTCATTTTGACAGAAACTACAGTTCTATTCAAGGAGGTGTATAATGATTCCAACATCACTAAACAATTGTTTCATATTCTTGTTTTCCCAGGTCACCCAATACTTGCTGGACAAAAGCCTCATCATAGATGAGGACACACTGTATGAGCTATCCCTAAAAATTGAGCCCAGACTGCCAGCCTGAAAAATTAATATTATTCTTCAGCTACCAACCACTTAGTTTAATGGAAAAATTATGCATGGCATGTCTCTATAGAATGCAAGGGGCAAAAGCTGAGAAAAATTGAAATTCCCTTCTCCATTAAAGGGATGCAGAGTCTCACAGAGATACTTTTTCAGAGAAGGAACTGTTGGAGGAATGGAGTCACATAGCAGAAATGTGGATCAAATGGTTGTTACTTGACAAGAAGTAAAGAGATTTCAAAACAAATAAAGGACTAAAGAAAAGATGGGCAATAAGTGAGCCAGTCAAGGAGACAGCAGAATGAAAGATGAATACAACATTTTGCTAGAGTTGAATAAATGATAGCATGCTACTAGAGGAAGAAATCTTGTCTAACTATTGTTGGATGCAATTCAAAAAAGCATGCTTCATTTAGGTATTTTGACCAAATTTGCACTTTATCGAGTCTATTGTAAATGAAAGAGTATTTGTAGAAGCAACAATGTAATATGTAACTGCATTATTTCCTGAATAATCCGTTCATATAATCTGTTCGGCACCGTGAGAGATATTAAAACAGGCAAGATGGCTTCTGCAGCATCCACCAACTTGCCTGTTTTGATACCCTTTGTGGACACCACTGAACTGTTCATTTTAACTGATGATGTCTGTTCATAAATTAATTTTCCTATATTTACTTTTTTCCAAAACTGAAAGAAGACTGAAGAATATCAGTGTGCCATTATGCATACTAGCTTAATAGTTTAAATATATTATTCATTATCTAATAATAGCAATATGTGAGATGATCTGGTATGCAAATTAATGCACTGTCTTGCATGGTTGCTTGATATACAAGCTTAGAAGGGACTGGATTGATATTGCAATGTTGTGGCAACTCTGTCTCTATAGTAGGTTAGTCTCTTTGGTAATTTGTACGTTGTTTTCCAATAGTGCATTTCTCATATAACTTTTGTTAAAATACATATGTCTTAATGAGATTGTAATGTCTTTTCCTATGCACTAGTAGATGAAACGAGTGGGGTTTTTTCTTTCATACTGGAAAATAGTTCCAATCAATTATCCTATTATAAGGATCGACCTCTTGCCTTCTACCCTCCACTCCATTGAAGACAATAAGTAACCCTTAGTCCTGTATTGGAGCCTAGTGACTTATAATCAGTAGGTTAACTTGAGAAATAATAGGAATAAATCATATATAATTTTATGTTCTCATGGATTTTAATGCTTTTTAGAATAAGTTATGAAGGTGTAGAGTTTCTGAATCTTTTACTTTTTCATGGATAACATCAACCCTATGATCACTGTTTTAGCACTATAATATCATTTAACTACTATTGAGTTTCATATAACTAGGCTAGCAGTAATAAGCATATATGTGTGATGTGTATGGTCATGACTCCAGGAACACCTTAATAATTAAAAAGGCCAGTTTCTATAAGTGTAGCTTGCATTCAAACACTTGTTCTGCCACATACATTAATAAAGATTTTCCTAAAGACAATAAAATTTTCAACACTGAACAGTACATAAACTCTACTGCTTATATAGAGTTTCGTGTAAACGTATTTGGATTGCAGAGGTGATCTTATAAGAATTACAAATTATTTTGCATATTAATTTATATTTTTGCTATAAGTCAATTTGTGTATATTACATTCCCTTGCCATGAAGTCTAGATTACAAGATTGTTTGAACAGCAGTAATTTGTCAAATCCTTGGAAAATAAAAATATTTATTCTATTTTTTTACACTTTGAAAGAGGAAATAATATTTTAATCTCACATTCTCCATATTTATTTATTTTTATTTATTTTTATTTTATTAGATTTATATCCCGCCTCTCTTCCCCGATCAAGGGGAACTCGAGGCGGCTAACAACAGTGGTTAAAATACAATAAAATACAGTTAAAAATCCTAGGCACATACACTCAATTCATTCAATGTGGGGAGGGGCACATCAATATTGGCTTTAAATATTGGCTTCAATATTGACTTTAAAAGGAAGAATATGTTTAAATATTTGTTGCAGAAACTATTTAGGAAGGAAAAATATTTTTGTTTATCTGATTTGAATAAGTTACTAACATGTTTTTAAATCTATGGAGATTCAATTACCTGTAGATCAATTTACATTTTCAGACATATATACTAGTTCTTTAATTGCGTAAATAAAAATAGTCTCCCTGAATGGAAAGAATACATAACCCAATTGTTTAAAAATGCTTTTAATGTCACTTTTGAATAACTAGAATAAAAAAGTGTGCTTTTTCAAGGAGTCTCAGCCAGCTGATGAAAAATCCCCTTAAACCCTCTCAGGAGCATTACTGTTTAAAAAAGGATGATCATTTGGTCATATTTGAGAATTTATTACTTAGTGCTAAACTCTGACAATGGAAAATTAATCTGTGGTTTTTTTCCATCTCCATTTCTAGTATATTGCCAGCCCAGAAAAATCTAGTTTTGTCTAATTACAGATCTCATCCATTATCTGCTCAGTAGGAAATTTAATCATTCTAAAGCCCTATTTTTATATAACTATATGCTTGGCTGCGCATTTAAAGGAATTATAAAATACTCTGTTAAGTTTTCAGAAGAACTTAAATAGGAATGCTGTCGGCATGTTTAAGTATTTCTGGTTAATGAATATGGTAGATTTCAATGTGAACAATGTTATTTATAGATATTTGTTTATTATCATTTGTTGAAGATGATTGTTCTTTTCATAAATGCCTGTCAGAAAAAGATAATAGCAGTTTGAGCATGATAAACAGAAGCATGAATTATATGACCACCAGATAATTTACTCATATTTTCACTGTGTTAATAATAAGTTTTAAAATTTCACACACCAGTTATTTAACAGAAGTACACTAATTTCCAAGACAGTACTTTTTAGTTATTTTCTTTCTTCTAGGGTGAATCATCTTCCCTTCTTCACGAATTCCATATTGAACCTACACATTATTTTGTGAGAATTATTTGTGAATGTAGTGATTGATAATTTATTTTGATTTCCTTGTATTTCATTTTATAATATTAGCTTTGTTCTTTCAAGGGGCACTTCGCCTATTTTGGATTCTAAGTGCAGCCGAAGGTGCTTATATCTGTTTTTATCCTATTTAATTTACATATTCCATTAAATTATATGATAACTCTTATTCTGTGTGGTCCTTGTTTTCTGGCCTTTTTGTTCAAAATATTTAGCAAGCTTAAATTAATTGTTGTTAACAAGGATTCGGCATAGATTTCTGCCATCATGAGGAGAGTAGTTAGAATATTCCTATTGAATATTCAATACTGTCTAGCATTTTCCTAAAATGTAGTTCCTAGAAGATTTAATTAAAGAAAACAAGTTCAAAGTATATTAGAATCATTTATGTATTACTGCATTTGGACAGACTCTATATTGTGGGCCTTCTATTCAAACAAAATAGAAAATCATAACTTTTCTTTTTCTAACTACTGTCTGTTGTGATATCCTTGACATTCTATTCATTTATTATTTTTAGTGCAATTTTCTGAATAAAAGCCAATAAATTTAAATTGTGTTAATAAAAAGGAGTAGTAGTTCTTTTGCAACCTAATCTGCTAAATATATCATTGTATCTCTAGCAGTTGTTTAGCCATATCTCGGTGACTAAGTTATCCCATTTGTAAAATAACTATATAGTCCATTATAGTATAAATAGCCTTTTAAAATAGCACTTTTTAATAAATAATTAATGGCCCACTAATGTTTAATTATAACTAAAAAAAACCTATAAACTTTTTTCAGATCAGCAATATTATCAGTTTTTTAAGAAAAAAATCCAATTCAAATTAAATGGCTTTTATCACTACTTTAAAGCTTGTACTAATGGAATTTTATGCAAATTTAGATGTGATGTCAAAAGCCTATTTCTGCCTGACTGATTTATCTTATAGACAGGGATATTCCTTGGCTGATGTAATTTATATCACTATACATAATGATCAGTTGGGGAATGGGTGGACAACTGTAATCTTACCTTAAAGTGATTTTGATTATAGCCAATATCAGCCTCAACCATTCTGACATCTTGCCTGTTCCAATACTGCATTCATATTTTTAAATTTTTATTTTAGGTTGCTTGCTTCTCGTATTGGGCAGTTTCTCTGAGAAAAGTCTACAGGGTGGACATACAACAAACAAATCTACAGATTATTTTTCACAATGGTTCAATCTATATGACAACTAGTATGCGAGATAAGATAAATTTCAATGTGCTAATGGACATGTTTGTTTCTACAAACCTTTTTACTTTTAGACATTTAAAAGTTTAATAAACTTGAAATATTAAATTAGAATAAAATATGTAAATGCTAAACATTTAATATGGTTTCTCACATTCCGTGGAATGCCAGGAGAAACAGGTAGATCTATAACTCTTCTAAAATCCACAGGAGGATTGCTTCAGGTCCATTTAGATTATACTAAAGATCTATTGCTGATAATAGAGAATAACTGCCAAAAGACATATACCTAGCACTCTCTGACAGGCAAAGGTATCACCAAACCTTCTCTAACCAGTCTCAGACTGTATATGGTCTATAGTTGATGAATCTTCCCTTGTTCTGCATTCCCAAGGAGATATTAAAATATGTTCTCCATCCAGCAGAACTCCACAATCTTGACCAAATTATAGGTTATTTTTCAGGCATAAATTATAGGCCTCTCCCTTTTAGAGGCAATGGTTATGTAGCTGATCATTTCCCAAATTAAAGATGTCTGCCATCTGTCACTTATTTACATATTTATTTATCTGAAGGATTTACATGGCTGCCAACTCAAACAATGTATTCTGGACAAGGTATATATAATAAATGAACATGTCAAAAACAAAATAATGCTGATTAAAAACAGATAAACCAAAAGAGACAATTAATTGGTGATGGGATGTATATTGAAATTCATTGCACTCTTCTAGGCAGGAGTTCTAATTCTTGACCAAATGTCCAACAAAAATAATTTTCCTTCCAATCATTATCTTCAACCTTCACATTATCCTCTTCTCTGTTTTCACCTCCTCCTCCTCTGACGACCTGGAGATATGAGGACATAGCATATTCCCTTCCTTGCTGCATCATGGTGATTGGAAAATAGATCCTTCCTTCCAACTCCATTTTATTTTCAACTGGATTGATTGATTGATCAACTGATAATATGCCTTCAGTTCATTTCTTAGCAGCAGCATTGATTTGTCAGTTACAGTTCACAACTCAATACTCTGTCCTAAGCTCTCAGTTTGTGTATGTAGCGCGGGGTGGGGTGGGGGTGAGGATTTCCATTTCCTTATCTGGACTTGAGAGTCTCTTCTAACTTATTCTCAGAAGTTTCCCATATCCCCAAATTCTCTTCTTCCATTCTATGCAGGAGAATATAATGTCATCCTTAACTTCCCAATCTAATATGCTTTCCCGTTAGTATCAGGAAAAAGCAGAATGTGTAGCAGCCAGGAAATGAATTTGGGGAGTTTCACAAATGGAATTACTGAAGGAAGCATGTATGTCTTTGTCTGGGAGCTCTTCCAAAGAAGCAAGTTGCCAAATTATGAGGTATGTGTGTGTGCGTGCATGCGTGTATGTGAGGGGCAATATGGGACCAGAAGGGAACAATGAAAAACAGGAGGTACACTATCTTCAGGATGGATAATATCAAAACTATGTACCTAGAGCTAATATGGACAAGAAAACTGAATCCTAAAATATTTATTTTTCAGCATCAATTTCTGTTAGAGAAAATCACTGTAGCTATTCTAAAATAGAAACAAATTCTGTCAAATTCTACAATGTTTCTATTACATGAAAGTTGAAAGTCACTGGAGACCCATTATATATAATCTCTAACAATTTAAAAAACTTATTAAATGTTTACCACACAAATATTATTTTATAATAATCCATGAATTCTTCTCACCTTTTGCTTTTAACATTAAAATTCTGATGTCCAAAGTTATTTAGTAAACCTTTCTGTTCCTATGATTTCCCTCTATTTGATATTTTTTCTTAGCCAGTTTGCAGCCGTGCTGCATACATTCCTCAGAGAGGGAGGGGAATTGGCACATAGCTAAACAGTGTACATAATAACTTGCAGAAACAATTGCCTTCTATCTACTGTATAGCACTATTGTTAACAGCTTTAAGCACTGGTTGTCATTCTTCCACAATTTCATCTGACTATTATATTTGCTTCAATGTACACATAAGTCTAGATCAGATGAAATAATTTTTATTCTTCTGAATTTTTTATTTTCTGGATAAGTTATTTTTCAAATGTACACAGAAACTGCTATACACAGGGATGTATATTGATTGCCATTTTTAAGAAATTGAACACAAAGACAAGTATTGAAAGAACTTCAATAGCTTAAACACTATCACAGACATCAGAGTGATTGATCAATTATGTATTGTCAAGTTGATGTTAAATTGTATATTAAATTGTATATTATTGTTTTATTGTTGTAAGCCGCCTTGAGTTCCCCTTGACCGGGGAAATGAGGCAGGGTATAAATCCAAATAAATAAATAAATAGTCAAAGGATCTGAATATCTTGATGGATCAAATGATGG
>JANHGC010002667.1:257746-269025 GCA_027560395.1 Boaedon fuliginosus | reverse complement strand
GAAGAGGGAGTCAAGCTATTCTCCAAAGCATCTGAGGGCAGGACAAGAAGCAATGGGTGGAAACTAATCACGGAGAGAAGCAACTTAGAACTGAGGAGAAATTTCCTGACAGTTAGAACAATTCATCAGTGGAATGACTTGCCTCCAGAAGTTGTGAATGTTCCAACACTGGAAGTTTTTAAAGAAAAGACTGGACATCCATTTGTCTAAAATGGTATAGTTTCCTGCCTAAGCAGGGGGCTGGACTAGAAGACCTCCAAGGTCCCTTCCATCTCTGTTATTCTATTCTAACATGCAGCAGATTTTCATTTCTTCTTTACTTTTCCTTCCCCCTTTTTTTCTTTTGGCTTCCCTTCCTGTCCAAATGATTATCGACGTCGACAGGAGCCCTAAATAATTCAGGATTATTATTATTTTTGGGGTGGAGGTTGCCCTGAATTCAGGGCTGTCGATAGAAATGCCCCCCAGCACACCTGAAAATAAGGCACAGCTGCATGGATCTGCCTTGCGGATTATAAAACGGGATGCCAAATTCGCATACAGGTGTACACACCACACAAAAACACACACTCATATGCCAGTGGTGGGATTCAAAAAAATTTCCCTACCGGTGCGCTCAAACCAGTCCGAACCGGCTGAATACCACCCCTGACACACAGACGAACCCACACAAATACGGAGGGTTTCAACCCAACTTGCTCGCTTTCTTCCTGACTGCCTCACACTCCACCCTGGTGCGAGGGATGGACGTTACAGAGAGTCCTTGACTCACACAAGCGTCCGTTTCCTGACCGTTCAAATTGACTCATGGCACTTTCAACCGATCGAAATTTGCACCCTCGGCAAAACGGCATCGCTTTACGCCGGTTGCTGCGTTCCAAGGTCGCGCGATCGCTATCGGGTGACCTTCCCTGCCAGCTTCTGACGCGCCGAGTCCGTGGGGGTAGGAAACCCGGATTCTGCTTAACGACCGCCCGATTCGCTTAATAACGTCAGGGGTTCGCTGAACGACAGTGGCCACGAAGGTCACCGATAAGGTGTGGCTCGTCGAACAATCATCCAGCCTAGCAAAATTCTGATCCCCCAACTGCGATCGTAAGCCGAGGACTCTCTATATTCTAGGCTATAAAACTGGGTGCAAAAGGCAGCTTTAAAAAAACAGCCAGGTTTCTAGTCCTGAAGACCTGGAACAGGCTTCAGGACATCCACCACCACCAAGTCATTCTCCACCACCAACTGTCCTGTGTTCGAGGCTCACCTTCAGGCCGATGACGTTCTGTCCGTTCACTTCGCAGATGTAATGCTTGGTGAGGAGCCCGTTCTGGGCCGCCGAGCTGTCTCTGGCCAGTGAGGTGATCTGACCTCGCTTAATGACGAAACCCACATGGCCGGTGCTGTCTTTATGCATGGTCACCGTTCGCTGGAAGGGCCTAGCAAACATGGGTGCAGAGGAGAACCGAGGTCAGATTCACAGGGTGGGAAGGGACCGGGTAGGTCATCTAGTACAACCCCTCGCCCAAGCAGGAGACCCTGCACCAGTGTTGGTGAACCTTTTTGGCACCAAGTGCTGAAACGTGAGCGTGCATGTGCACACGCACATGCGCAGGCATGCCGGAAACTGGAAAAGTAGCCGCTGGGTGAGCATGTGCGAGCCGGGTGGCTGTTCTTCCTGTTTCCAGCATGCACATGCTCGCTAGCCATGTCATCTTTGCCCCCAGAAACCGGAAGACCTGGTGGCACATGCACATCCCAAAAAGCAGAAGAACATCTTCCCAGCGCGTGCATGCGCTCCGGGCAGCTGGTTTTCATTGCCCCTGCACGTGTGAAGGCTAGCTAGCTGGCATTCCAGAACCCCAAAGAGTAATGGGTGGCAGTTCGTGTGCCTGGAGAGATGGCTCTGCATGCCACTTCTGGCACGCATGGCATAGGTTCACCATCATGGTTCTATACTATCTCCTTTCAAAAGTTCAAAGTTCCAACTTTGGAAATTAGTTTGGTGTGTCCAAATTCTTTTACTTTTAATGTACCAATTTTTCCCTATGAACTTTTAAAATCAAACTTATTATTTCTAAATAGTTTTTATTGATTAAAACTGTACAATGCAAACAATACAAAAATAAACATATACAACAACCGAAAACATACACATGAAACAAAAACAAAACACAACAAAACAAAAACAAAAAAGAAGAAAACCAAGAAAGAAATGTACAAAAAGGATAAAAGCGAAAATAAATTTCGTTAAGATTTGTACACTTTGTTTATTGCTTATTGAGTTTATTGTCATCTATGGAGATATTGTTTCTCTCAGACAATATATGTCTTATTTCTAATTTCTCTTTTGTATTGATTTCTATTCTTCCTATTTCTTTTTAAGCCAATTGTAAAAAATTATCCCATACTTTATAATATTCATGGTCATCTTTCCCTTTCAATTTTAAGGTTAATTTGTCCATTTCTGCACATCTATAAATCTTGTTTATTCTCTGGGAATACAATGGAGTATCTTTTAATTTCCAATTTTGCGCAATCCTAGTCACCGTTAAGATATGTAGAATTAAATATGTCACTTCTTTACTTAATCCTTGCAATATCATTCCTAGTAAGAAAATCTCAAGTCTTGCTTCGAGTGACTGTTTTGTTATTTCCTCTATCAATTTTTTTAGTTTCATTCCAATATTTTTTTGCCTTTGGGAACTTCCACATGTGAAAGTAGAATCCAGCGGTTTGATTACATTTCCAGCATCTAGTAAGACCATTTTTTTCCACCCTGGCTGAGTTGGTGAATAATGCCACCTGTAGAACGTTTTGTAGAGGTTTTCCTTATATGCAGCTGATCTTGTTAATTTTAAATTTCTCTGCCATAGTTTATACAATTTTCTAGTTTAATCGAATATCCAATGTTTTTTCCCCAAATTATCATATTTTCTTTAATCTCTCTATCTTCTAATTTTATTGGTATAAAATATTTATACGATTTCCTAATTATTTTAAGATTTTGCCCTATCAAAATTTGATCCAAACCGTTCCATTTTTTGCTAAATCCATATTTTATTTTATTTTTCTCATAGCTCAACTTCAGCTGCATATAAGGCCAAGAGAAATCCACTCCTTCTTTTAACTCTTGTTGGTTTTTAAGCTCTCCTTTATCATTTATATAGCATACAGTTTTGTCTAAATTTGTCACAGCTGATAATGTCCATGCCTCTAGAGCTGAGTCCCAAAGCAGTAGTTTAGTCCAATGCTTCTTTTTTATCTTGGTCCAGTTTGAAATTAACATGTCTCTAATGAAATGATTTTGAATTTTTATGTATTTTGTTTTTCCCATACCACAAATATGCATGCCACTCCATTTGCAGATCAAATACTGCTAATATTATTATCAGTTTATGAAAGAAAAATGCCGACTGAACATAAACAATGCTTTTCTGGTTGCATCCTAGTCAGAATGCTTAACCAATTACCTTTAAATAATTTTAAACAATTCTATTTTAATGTTCCTTAAAATAATGTTAGGACCACTTCTGGATATAACTTTTAAAAGAGACAGCTTTTAAAATAGATACAACTTATTTTGGAAAATGAAACTTTATTCTAAAATGTATCCAAAATTGCAAGACACAACACAATTAAAACAGATAAATACATTTTATATACAGAAAGCATTAAAACACAATTGTTAATATAATTTTATACCATTTTAATGAGTTTCCATCAACAAAATTTTACAATTTAAAGACTTCAATTGCAAAACAGTTTTAAAATCATATGTATAAATTATGTCTACAACAACTCCAATACAGGTGAAGTAAAATACAAAAATAATCAATACTGAAATTCAAATACAAAACCCCAAATAATGTTGCACAGGTACATATGTACATTTGCTGAAATCATGCAGTAACACAGTGCAACAAAATTAACTGTCTTAATTTAAAACCTATCACAAAATGGAACAACCATATCTGCAAGCAGAAGAAAATATATATTTGTAATAAATCATAGTGCATTTAGAAGTTAAATTTTATAAAATGATTGCTGTGTGATTTATTTCAAAAACTTCCCAGTTGGTTCAGACATTTCACATAACTCTAAATTACACTTCTATGAAATTAAAATTTAGAACAGTTTAAAAAGATGTAATGCCAAAACGTTTTTGTCTATTTTCAGCTTTTAGTTTTGACATCATATCTACTTGCAAGGTATCTGTATCACTTCCTTGTTGTCAAAGAATGTTTATGTAATATTTGATCAAAATAAAAATTTAGACTACAGTAGGTGAAATTAAAGAGGAAGGAAGGAAGGAAGGAAGGAAGGAAGGAAGGAAGGAAGGAAGGAAGGAAGGAAGGAAGGGAAGGAAGGAAAAGACACCAGACTGAATATGTCCAGTTATGTGCCAAAGCATATACATACAAGCTGTATATGATGAAAAATGTCTATACCTAAGACTTTGACCACAATGGTCTTGATTGCACAAAAACACACCTCAAAGGAATTTATGGCTTGAATGACATTTCGGACAATTAGGTGAGCTGGTGCAAAGTAAGTCATTTGTGAGTGTGGTTTATTGCACAAAATTAGGCCACACTGTAGAAAGTTAATGTTCAAAGAACTGTGCAGTAAAATATTTAATATGCTCCAACATTAAAAATATACTTGCAACGATTTATTTTGCCTGGCCAGAACTTTTACATTAGCTGCCATTTGGTTTGCCACAATCCAAGTTTATTGATTCACTGTAATTTATCAAATTTTAATCACTTTGATCTATATGCTCTGGTTCTTGCTTAGAATTCTCTTGGCAAATCAAGCCAAGAGTTGAAAATAACAGATAAACCAGGGGGAGAGCACGATGTCCATGTGTGTAAATACATATACTGTAATATACAATGGTATGTGTATATATTTACATACATACATACATGCTGTATTCTAGTGTTTCACATTCTGTACAAAAGGTCACTTAGACGTATATTACTGCAAAAATAGGCCAATTTTTGTATGCACAGAGTCTTATAGTATTTCTGGTACTTGTGATAGGATAGTGAATGAGATGCTGGTGGTATGTAAAGTCAGGAAGAAAAGTTTCTTTTTACTAAAAGGAAGCAAAAGCCTGTAGTTTTTAGTATAAAAGGTGGAGTAGAGGGATTGCTAAAAATAGAAATAGTATAGTGTTAACACAATGCATATTGTAGGCAATTTTAACTATAATACCATTTGTTCTAAATTCTCTTAACTCAGTCCTACAAAGTATATAGTACTGAAATTGTTTTGAAAAACAATGGGTGCTAAACATATTATATATATATATATATATATTGCTTTTTTCACAGGTTTGTTGGAAATAACAGGAAGTATAGCTGGATTAATTTTTTTGCTGTAAAAATCAAACAGCAGTGAAACTTGTTTTGTGATCTCGAATTTTCCTCTTTCATGACTGAAGGGCACATGAGTGAACAACAACATGAATTACTAAGGACCAATCCCAAATACATAAAAAAGACTTGGTTGCTGATAAATAAAAAAAAAACAGTGGAAGACAGATGAGAGCAATTTGGACAAAAATAGATGATGCGTTTATGATAAAATTACAATGAATATGGAAAGATGATCAAGCTCAGCTCTCTCAGATTAAAAGATTATTAGCATCCCCCATTGTATTCAATACTTTAGAATTACAATTCCATTAAAATTTGTTTAAAATGTATTTAATTTACAGAATGTGTAAAAACTTTCTAGAGGAATAAATTGCTACAGAAAACCACTACAAAATAGGTGAGTGTATAAGAATATTTTAAATTCATTAAACCATTGTGCTAATATGTGATCTCATATTAATGTTGCAAGGTATTGTAGTTGGGAATAAATTCCACTCATAAGTCCTATGATTTGCCTCTAGAATGTTTCTATTTAATCAGTATGAATATTACTCATATTGAGAGACATGACTTGTAAACTATGTATTGTCTAATTTTTATTCTGATTAAATTTTTGAAACGAGTGTTACTAGACAAACCATTTAGATGTACAACAGAATGCTTTCATTAGCTAGCTTTCCATGAGATTCATACATACCTAAAGTAAAGTCATTTTTGACTGTAAACTTATACATACATACAATGGAGTTTATTTCTGGACAGAACTGTTGAGGGGTTAAAATATAGTTGAACACATTTCATAAAACCTGTAGCTCCTTTAATACTTTATATGGATTGAATGGACAAGTTATACTACAATAAATTTTGAAACTATTAATCACATTCTAAAAATTAATTGCGACTATGACAATTTTAACTAAACCAATATAATTAATTCCACTAAACTATACTTGGTCACACAGTTAGACCTGAAACCAAAATGCAGCCCCAAGATTCTGCCCGTTGATTATGTATGTTGATTCCAATTCCTAATTTCTTAATAAATTAACATACTAAAGTATATTTGTAAGCACAGATAGTCCTTGACTTATAACCATTTGTTTAGTTACCATTTGAAGTTACAATGGCACTGAAAAAAAAAAGAAAAAAATGACTGTTTTTCACACTTATAACCATTGAAGCATCCCTATGGTCACATGATCAAAATTCTTGACAACTGGTATTTAGGACAGTTGCACTGTCCTGGGGTCATGTGATCACTATTTGTAACCTTCCATCTGAAGTCTGACAAAATCAATAGGGGAAGCCAGATTCACTTAATAACTTCATGATTCACATAACAACTGCAACGATTGCTTAGCAATTATGGCAAAAAAGATCATAAAATGGGGCACAACTCACCTGTCTTGCTTAACAACAGAAATGTTGGGCTCCATTGTGGTTGTAAGTTGAGGACTACCTTTAGCAATTTCACTATCCATTCTGAATATTAAGAAAGCCAGATTTACTGTAATAATTGAATTTCTGCAAAACATTTGCTTTTATACTCTATAGAATATTGTTTTCTGTTCCACTATGGATGTGAGGATTCATAACTCATATTCCTCGATTAGTGACCTGTCTGTTATTTCCTGAATTCTGAGAATCTGAATTTCAGTGTCATGATGTGGAATTTTATACAAGAAAATTTGTTTTTGAATGTGGATTGCCTCTGAAAGTCTTGAAATTTGTTTGAAGAGAGAAACTAAGAAATGTAGATTTAAATAATGCATTAAACTTACATAGAAAAATTGATCTAAGCCTTAATACTTTATCAATCTCTTGAACAGTTTTTGTTAATGTGAACCAGTTGTTTAAAAATAGAAAAATTATACCTTATATAGTTTTCCCAAGTGGTTTGTTTGTTAGGTATGAAGTTATAAGCATGTACATATCCATTTTATATTAACACTTTCAAATTCTTTCCTCTATTCCTTATATTCAAACCTTTGTGTGATGTTTCCTTTCAGTAAAAATACACAGAGATACAGTACCATATATTAATGGACAATAGATTGAAACAAGCTTCTTTCTGTGGAAATTTTTAGTACTGATATTTCACTTGTTTTGAAAAAGACCAGAGTGATGCAATATGAAACAGATCAAGGAAAGATGTGGTATAGGGGCACTTTGATGGAAGGAGGAAGACAAGACAGCTTCTCAACAGAAGTACTTGAAAATCTTTCATGGTAATTTCATTTCATTGCTTTCAGACAATGGTGTAATAAAAGAACAATCTTATTCAGTACATTCATTATTCTGTAATTTCATAGCTGATGGTTTAACAAACTAGCAAATTTCAAACCTATTTATGGCTACTGGGGATTATAAATGGATAAGACTTTTAATATTCAGAAATTGCAGGCCTTGTAGTATTAGGAATACACAAGAATTTTTAGGTTGTTTATTTATATATAGTTTTTCTTGGGAAGGTAACAGCTATTTCATGAACTAAATAATGAACTTAATTAGTTCTTTATCTAATGTTAAAAGTTGGAGTGTGTATATTGTTACCTGCTGAATATAGGTAAAAAGTAAAGCATGGATTCACCAAGTAATTTTTCTGCAAGATACTGATAGCAAGCATTGAAAATAAGCTTTTCAGCTTACCCTTGGTTGCAGAAATGCACGTGGTTTGCTACATAATAAAAAGGTGTACTTCAAATTTCTAAAGTGTCTCATCACATAGAAAGCTAAAACTTTACTTAGTTTTCCTATATTGTAGGAAAATCCTGAATTTCTGCTAGACTATAGCATAGTAATCCATACTATAGTATACTATAGTATGTAGTCTATAGTATAGTATATTATAACTTGCAAATAAATGAAAATGCTGTTTCTATCAATATTTTTAATACAAAACTCTAAATGTGTAAAAAATGTTTAAAATTCCAAAAGCCAGAACATTTTCTAAAAACAAAACAAAATCTGATCAATAGATATACATGAAGACAACTGGTCAAGGATCTAAAAATAGCAACTATAGTAGTTATCCTAGGTGACGAAATAAAGCTGATTTTCCCACTTGTGGGATTTAGCTTTAGCTTGATAAGGCTCATCTAAATTAAATCTTACTGGAAAGAGACGACAATCAGTGGCAACTTTATTAAACAAGCCTTAAGTACTAATCTTAAAAATCCCAATGCATATATAGCCATTATTTCTCATGACAAATTTTATGTTATATTATACATTTTTCTAAATGATGCTAAATGGTTTTTTTTTAAATTCTAAATGTTCACATGGATATTCAAAGTATGGTCATAAGCCCTTGAGATCTGATTACACTACACATTAGATTAGAAAAAAATTAACTCCACTTAAGTACTGACATATTTTAGTGGTACAATTGGAATCTAATGTTCAGAATTTATTCTGATTATGAACTGACCATATTCTTTCCTAATTTTAATTATAATCTATTTTGTTGTTGTGAACTTAATTTAAAAAGGGAAACCATTTATTTTCTAAGTCTTTTAAAAATGAAATATCGAAATTGCACAGGACATCTATAGAATTATTAGAAATTAGAATTAGAAATCTTTCAAATGTTCTTATTAAACTGAGACTGTACATGGCCAAAATGAATATAAATATTACTATTCTTAATGTTTTAAAATAATAACTTTGAAAAATGTCAAATCAGCATATTTAATACTGAATTGAATACTTTATTTGGCCAAGTGTGATTAGGCACACAAAGAATTTGTCTCTGGTTCAAATAAAAAAGAATAGCACTAAAAATCTTTAGCACTATAAAGTCTAAAAATAATTCAATTTCCCATTTAATTTTACACGTGAGTATATGTGCCTGTGCACAAATTTGTTTAACTGCCTGCCTATCTAGAATGCCATTATTTGGAAATGCATACAATCTTAATGCTACAAATACTGGATAACATAATTGAAGCAGCCTTGAACTTGAACAAGTCATAGTTGATAGTTTCAATGAAAAAAAGACCGGCTTCACTTAGTATACAGAATTTTCTACAGAAGCAAGACTTGACCAATCTGTTCAACAGTCGAGAAATGTTCCATGTGCAAATGCATTAATGGTATTCCTTGGCATTGAAAAATTAGAGAACATGTGTTTGCATAGATCTCCATATGCACATCAGAACATTTAGAGAAGTGTGTATTATATAATCACATTAATAATTTTACATCATATTCAAACTGGAAATATGAAATTTTCTATTTTGATACTAAATTGTAACTTGAAATACTTAAGCTTCATCTTGCTTTTTAAAAAATATTTAATGTACCAAAAGAGTTAACATACACATTTCTATTCACTAGTCACACTTAAAATTCCAGTGTACTGTCGACTGGAATGAAGGCTTAAGTTGTGCAATAATTTCTGATGAATTGCATGGAAAAATACTTTTTTTTTACTTTTTCCAGATCAGCCTATATCATGGAGATTCTGTTGTTAAAAACTATATGCCAGGTTAGCCCACAATAAAATGAGTTTCTTTAAAAGGGAAATCAGGGAATAAATATATAATACATTAGGACTCATAAAAAAATCAGTGCAATATTTATTGGCAAAAATGTGTGACACCAATGTAAAAGAATAAAAATGTACAACTTAATCCTCTTCAAGAAATTCACCATCTAATTTCATAGTTTTGTTACATCAAGCATATTGACATATAATCACAATTATGATAAACATAGTAATGACTTTTAGTCAACTGAGTTTTGATGCTAGGTTGTAATCCATACAGATACAAAACAGCTACTCTTATTAACCAAATAGCCACTCTCGTTATAGCTATGATTAATTTACATTCCTCTGTTTTCAAAAGGATTTGGTATATCATTAATTGTTTGGTGCTATATAGGCAAGCCATGTGCTTATTCCTTCCTCTCTTCTTTAAATGGCATATTTTACTTAATGGGTTAATTCTGAAAATCATTTATGGCTGCTATATTAAGAGTATCATTTGTGCTTGCCCTATAAACCAGGATTTTAAGGAATCAGGATTTGATTGCTTGGCATTACTCATGAGCCAGCCCATTGCTTACTGTAACTGGATTGAAATATGCATATTAAATCAGCAATATATTGTTTTTCTTAAAAACAAAAAGGTCAGTTGGAAAAAGCTTCAACTTAAAGCACCTGATACCTAAATTAGGTGCTTTTGGATGTCAGCTGTTCTATCTAGGTTCATTTT
Organism: Boaedon fuliginosus; assembly: GCA_027560395.1. Lineage (NCBI taxonomy): Eukaryota > Metazoa > Chordata > Lepidosauria > Squamata > Lamprophiidae > Boaedon > Boaedon fuliginosus. Next base: position 258,428 of record JANHGC010002667.1, on the reverse strand, counting down.
TTTCACTAGAATCTAGTATAGAAATGATAAAGTATTTGGGGTACACCAATCAGGCCAGGATAGTGGCAACCAAAGGTTCAGCTTATGATAATCTGATGAATCAGGCAAAAATGAGTCTTCCAAGTAGAAATTGGCTACTGTGACTTAGAAGCTTGAAGGACCATTTCCTTTTCTGTAGTAATCTGTCATTATGGCTGAAGCATAGGACTTGGCGAAAGTGAGGTAAAAGAAATTATACCACCTTTTCTGAACCTATGTGTGTAACAAGTTGTGAGAATTAAAAAAACCACACTAAATTCAATCATTCTTGACTTGATTTTAAAGCAAACATTTAAATTCATGTTAAAACATTTTATGTAGGAACTACTAAAATGGATTATAGCCTGTGTGTATCTTTGTGTGAATGTGTATCTGTGTATGTATGTATATGCACACACACACACACACACACACAATACACACAATGCTCCAGGCTATGAAACCAATTTGAATTTATTTGTCTTTTTTTTCCCAGTAACTTCTAGCAAAGTTTTCAAAATATTTCTAAAGAGAGAATAAAATTGATTTTTGTGAGGAATATTTTTAAGCAGTATATAAAAGGAAGCTCATATTCTGATCACCTATAATCCTTTTAAGAAGTGTGTATGTTTGTGTGTGTGTGTGTGTGTGTGTGTGTATAGAT
>JANHGC010002667.1:146397-160918 GCA_027560395.1 Boaedon fuliginosus | reverse complement strand
ATAAATAAATAAATAAATAAATACATACATACATACATACATACATACATACATACATACATACATACATAAGAATGTTTAGTGATACGAATAAGTAAGTTTCTCCCCACGTCTTATGCGTAATATATATTACTTTCTTATTTTAAGCATTTAGAAAAGCATTTTCCTCTGTATTGGAGGAAAAGGCATTTCCAAGTCAATAGAATTTCGGAAATGAAAATTAAATGATGTATTTCCACAAGACATTGTCTTCTTTTCATGGCACTTCACTTAAACAATTAAAAGAAAAATAGTATTTGCACTTTTCTCTGACTTAATTTTATATCTTAAATATATATTTACTTTTTCTTTGCATTTTCAGAGTTGAGATATTTTGTTTAGAATTGTCAAAACTAAAGTTGCTAGAACCATAATTAAAATAAAGTTTCCAAAATCCCAATGTGTTAAAACTGGCACCTGAATGTTAAGCCGTTCTCTGTGGCATGTTTATGCACATCTAACAGATCACAAGACTTTTATGTCTATCTTCAGAAATCCCATGTAATTTAGTGGTTAAGGTAGGAGCACTGTGACCATTTTCAGCCAAAGGAGACCATAGGATATCTTTGATCCGTCTGTGTCTCTCTGCTCCTAGGGTTATTGTTATGGTAAAAACTAGGGAAAACACTACATTGTGTGCACAATTATTAGGCAAGTGAGAATTTTGATCGTAACATCATTTTAATGCAATTGTCTACCTCCAAGCTGTATACACTTATTGGATATAAGCATATTTAGGTGATATGTATTTGTGTAATGAGGGAGGGTGCAGCCTAAGTCTCCTTATATCACCCTATATCAAGGTGTGCTATTAGGCAGCTTCTCTTCCTCAGGCAAAATAACCCAAAGAAGAGATTTCACTGACTCTGAGAAGTCAAAAATTGTAAAATATCTTTCAGAGGGATGCAGCATTCTTGAAATTGCTAAGGTATTGGAGCGTGATCACAGAATCATCAAACATTTTGTTGGAAATAGTCAACAGGGTCACAAGAAACATGTTCAGAAAAAAAGACACACGCTGCCAAAGATTTGAGAAGAATTAAACTTGAAGCTACCAAGAACCCATTATCCTCCAGTGCTGTCATATTCCAGAACTGCAACCTACCTGGAGCGCCCAGAAGTACAAGGAGTTCAATGCTCAGAGACATGGCCAGAGTAAGGAAGGCTTAAACACGACCACCACTGAAGAAGACACATAAGTTGAAACTGGGCCAAGAAATATCTGAAGACAGATTTTTCAAAAGTTTTATAGACTGATGAGATTAGAGTGACTCTTGACGGACCAGATGGATGGGCATGTGGCTGGATCAGTAATGGACTTGTATGGGCTGGTAAATTTTTATTAAAAATGAACTGACTGGACCTTTTCAGGTTGAAGATGGACTCAAAATCAACTCCCCAACTACTGCCAGTTTTTAGAAGATACTTTCTTCAAGCAGTGGTACAGGAAAAAGGCTGCATCTTTCAAGACCATGATTTGTATGCAGGACAATGCTCCCATTGCATGCATCAAAATAGTCCACTGTGTGGCTAGCCAGTAAAGGCCTTAAAGATGAAAGAATAATGACATGGCTCCCTTCCTCACCTGACTTAAACCCTATTGAGAACTTGTGGGCCCTTCTTAAATGGGACATTTACGGTGAAGGAAAACAGTATACCTCTCTTAACAGTGTCTGGGAGGCTGTGGTTGCTGCTGCACAAAAAGTTGATCATCAACAGATCAAGAAACTGACAGACTCCATGAATGGAAGGCTTATGACTGTTACTGAAAAGAAGAGTGGCTATATTGGTCACTGATTTTTTTTAAATGTCAGAAATGTTTATTTGTACATTTTGAGTTGTCAGTTTATTATGCAAATAAACAAGTGAGATAGGCAAATTTTCATTTTTCATTTACTTGCATAATAATTCTGCACACTAAGAGTTGCCCAATAATTGTGCACACATGGATATTCTCCTAAGAAAGCCAACACCTCACTTTTACTTTCTTGCGTATTCAGGTTTGTGATTAACATTTTGGATTGACTGAGAGCACTGTAGTTGTTCAATAATAAAATTAATATTCCCAAATACAACTTGCCTGATAAAATTGTACATTTTAAGTTGTACATACCGTGTATGTATGTCATGTTGAGCTCTTAATGAAAGATGGGAAATATATCTAATAAGTAAGTCCTTTCTCTGTCATTGATCCTTAGAAAGACCACAATTACCTCATAAACCTTGACATAACTACTGTTTCTATAAAACAAGGAATTATAGTTATGAAAATCTAAACAAGAAAGTATTTTATATTAAATTCAAACCAGAATTTGCTTGTTTTAGTCCTAGTAATGAAAATGTCTGGCTGTGAATAAAGATCAATGATTAATTGAAGATGTATTTACTTAATCTGGGCATGGTGAACTAGAAAGACAAAAACAGCCGCACAAGCATAGAGCATGCAGACACAACGCTTCTGCATTTCTTAAACTGTGTTCCCTGTGGCCGGATTTTCATTTATTTGATTAGCAATCAGAGCCTTTTCCACAGGCCTCCTACACAAAACCTAATCTAAGTATTTATTAAAATGAAATGAAACAGATCTTTTAAAACATTTTTAGGGAAATTTGGCAGCAATCATAGGGTTTCTGTGAAAGACACAAATTACAGAAAACCCTCAATTTAATAGACCCCTATTTAGTCAACCTTGGATAAAGATTAAATTTCTGCTGATTGCTTTCTGAAATAACAAACAAGTTCATTGCAACTATTTTAATGAAGTCTAAACATTTACGAATTTTTAATCTTAATTTTACAACTTCTACAGGTGATCCCAGGAGGAGAAGAGTAACTTTAACTCTCTGGATCTTTTTTGGTTAAATTTAACTCTTTTGACATCTCGGTGTTGTCTTACAGACTAAATTTCTCCACTGAATCAATTATATTGCCAGAACAATGCAAGTATTAATTTTAGCAAAAAATCAGAAAACACATATGGAATGCTACAAGTGCTACTATAATTTGTAGAAAAGAGCTTCTTATTCTGTGCTTTACAAAAATTTGCAACAATGGCCAAATAAAAATGTAATTAATGTGGGTTTGAATACTTCCTGGAATAAGGATCACAGATACACAAACACAAGACATGTCTGAGAGTGAATAATTAAGACACATAAATTGACTGCATCTTTAATTCACCCTTTAAACATACAATCTTAACCATAAGCAGCTAAGTCTTCATCATCAACAGGTTTACAACAAGAGCATTTAGTTTTAGGTAACAGTTTCATACTGGAGAACTGTTCTTGTCTATATCATTGTTACAGTATATATTAGTTTACCAAAGCTGGACTAGCCAAAATGTATTCTCACTGGTAAAAGAAATACCTATTACTTTTTAACATAAATTCTTTAGCATCTAAACAGCCATGCTAGAATCCAAAAAATAATTATGGATACACAAGACCTATTAAAACTGAGATATATTTCTGTGTGAACATGCTTAAAATTATATAATCATCCTTTTTAATAATTGATTCGCTTAAATAAATATAACCTCTGTAAACAAATGGATATTAATCCTTAAACAGACTAGTTGCCACCATTATACACAGCCTGTGCCTATTTACATTAAAAAAAAATTCCAGAAACATGTAACTACAGTGATTTTTTTCTAGCAATTTTTTTTAAATGTTAACCAGAATGTTTTTCAAATCCTTAATTATATCTGAAGAGGCTCAGGTCATATATTTATAAAAAGATTAGATTTATATTATTTTCCTTCCTCTGAACTCCACAAATTCTGAAGAAAAAACTTCAGCCCTAAGAGGGGGGAGGGGGGAGGGGACTTTATGCTACAAATATATTGAAGAAATATGACAATAAAACAAAAACTGATTTAACAATTGTGTATTTTATTGTTTATATTATTCAATTTGACAGACTCAAGCATCCTCTCAAATTCTAAGTTGCATACATCAGAGTTTCTGATTTATCATTTTAAAACATTGTATAAGATCAGGAGAAAATGCCCTACAAGATCACTATAGCAAACTGTAAATAATGGGGCAATGAATGTATTTAGATCAAACAGCACCATCTAGCAGTTCCCCTAACTTCACGCCAAAGGGTATTCCTTACTTGATAATAGCTCAGCTCATCTTATATACTGACCAAGTCCTACAATATTTAAGACAATAAAAATTCTATACAAAGATTCAACCAAAATGGTAATTCTATATTTGTTTTCAATCAGGCTTTCGTAAATTAGAATTAATGCAAATGTATGAATTGTCGAAGAACACACAACAATCAGGAGTATGGCTAGTTTTATCCCAATAGATACAAGTTTCTGTTACATATTCAGTATTGTATACTTATTTAGCTTTATGTGATTCAGTATTTTAAACATCCATTAATTTGTTTTAAATTTAGTTTTCAGTGCCTAACTTTATACGCTTTCTGTGCCAATATAAAATATTGGACAAATCACTTGGCTTACTTCTTTTGTCTTTGGAATCAGGAAGTAACTATCCTTTTCAGAATGCTATAGAGGAGAAAATCTTTAGGTGAAGATTCAGCCCAAAGTGCCTAAAGAGAAACGACTCAAAGCAACATTCCTCTTCATGTTGTGTAAAAGTTCCCAAAAGTACAATGGACATTTTAAAAGGCCACATGTATCAAACCATTTCTGAAGAGAAAACATTTCATTCAGTATCTAATACACTACCTTGCTAAAGTCTGTTCAGAAGAAAATAAAATATGAAGTAAATAATTTCTGATTCAGCTGGGCATATCCTAACCAAAAAAGAAAAAGAAAAAACCTCCATAAGCAACTCTCTTGTGTGTTCTATTTTCAGTGAGGAAAATGAAAGTTGTAACTACAACTGACAACACTGAAAACTGAAACTTTAACAGAACTTTAATTCACAAGCAAGCCTAATATAGAAAAACGGTATTTTACATTTGCTTACAAGTAATGTGTTATCACTACTTTCTAATCTCATCATTTGGCTGGATTCTTTATTATGGTAACAGTCAAACATTATAACAAATTATTGTTAGCAAATGTTATCTAAAAATGTTTTTTCATGTTTTCCATACGACTTCATGCTTAGTTTAAAAGTTTTGATGAGGTTTTTTTGTAACTGAGGAAATAATTATTGCACTGAAAATAAATACTTTTCTGTAAACGGAGAATGTATCTTATCAATATTCTAAAGGGCTTACAATTGACCACTGCTTTCAACACGTCTACCACTCCAGGATTATCTACAAATCGTTTCCAAGCCCAGACCCAACAAAATCTTCTCTTTCGCTTTACAGTTCGATTTCACATTTTCTCCTCAACAATCGCGATTTCACCAACAACCTTCTTTCTGCGTACCAGGAGGCCCTTGAAAGATACAAACTACAAACTACTTCGTCTTATTTCTGAAACGCTCTCAGCACCTATCCCTATAAGACCCAAAGCAAGAGCTACGGATCTGTGCAAAAAGGTTAAAAAAAGACCCTGGATCTTGGATGGGGGTGGGGAGAGCGGGAGAAGAAGAGAGTTGAGTGTCGCGGAGTTGAGGGTTTTGTTTCTTTCCCTCCAGCGGAAGCTTCACACGAGCACACGGCACGGACTCTTTTGTTACCAAAGTTACTCCAACACCATTTTCTTCCCTTCCCCCTCCGCCAAAGCGACACCATAAAACCAAGGAGGTGAAGGCAGGGAGAAACAAAACCAAAACACGGGGAGAGGACCCTGAGCCTCCGCGCTAATCCGACTCTGCCCTCCCGCGGAGCCAGGCACCACACCGTCTGTCGGAACCACTTTCTCCCCTCCGACCCAGCTAGCTGGTCTTTCCCCGCCATCTGCAGCACAAGAAAAGCGCAGGAGACACGTCCCGTCTTGTCCTGCTCCCAGCCCACGCGGGAAAGAGCGCCCGAGACCCGCTCCGCCGCCTCCCGCACCAGGTCCGGCGCTCTCCTTTCCCCGGGCTCGGAAGCGTCGCGCATACCCTCCACTCTACACCCCGACTTGTAGCTTTTCCCCCTCCGCCGCTTCGATCTCCGCTTCTTTCCCGCGTCGGGGTGAAGCTCCCCGGTTTCTAGCGAGGCCCCCTCTCTCATAAGCGGTAAAGTTACTTTGTGCGGGGCGTACGCGCGCCCACCTCCCCGCCCAGTCAGGCTGTGCGGTCCAGCGGGCTGTACTCACTTCTCTCTGGCCTGGCTGTCGGACGGGACGCTGCTGTTGCTCTTGCCTTTGCCGTACATGCCTGCAGAGAGCTCCGACTGTCACGCACCTGTCAACCCATCACAGCCTCCCCAGGAACAGCCCAGTCACCATGGAGACGCTGCCACACACACACGCCATTGGCCCGCTGCGAGCTCGGACACACCTCCGCCCTGTGATTGACACGCAGAGACCAGGACAGGCTGCTCTCTCTCCTCCTCTCCGCTGGCTGCCTCCCCCCACCAGCCTCCGGCTCCTCCTCCCCCTCCCGCTCTCCCTTCCCCGGCGCAAGGGGGAATTAGAAACGGTTCTAGAAGGATTTTAAACAACTGGCTGTTCCGTGCTCTGGTCTCTCCGCCCTCCGCCGCTGCCAGAGACGAAGACTACTGAGGAGAGACGGAAACTGCGGACTGGACTCCATCGCCCGCATCACCCAGGACGGCTGAGGATTTTTCGTCCGCTTCGCGCGCCTTCGTCACCCCTCTTCGCCCTGCAACCTCGCAACCCGCTTAGCCAGCAAGATGCTCCTTTCGACAGACCTCGCTCCCTCCGTCTTTTCCGAGCGGGATGGTTACCAGCCGCTGCTGATTCCCCCCAACAAGCCAGAGCCCGATTATTCACAGCCCTTGGAGCCTCTCCCGCCACGCCGGGGACCCGCCCGGCCGCCCGCTGCGAGCCCAGCGTTCCCAGGGCCTGACGAGTCCCCCTCACGCCTGCCCGCCCGTGAGGCGGCACCAGCCTCATGCCCCGTCCCGGGGCTGCCTTTCTGACCCAGCCCCTACACCGAGATGTGTTTTTCAAGCCAACTTCCACTCGCAGGCAGTATATTTGCAAGACTCTCTGTGCCCCTCAGGCTCCAGCCCTGAGCAGGCGTCGGCATAACGTTCCCAGGCCGGCGGAAATGGCAGGGTTGGTTCCCAGATGAATCTACTGTACAGAGAGGTTTTTTAAGAAACCAGATTATAGCAATTAAGTCTCTGACGAGGCTACTAAGAAGGGTTTTGCATTTTGCAAGACTGGGTCTCCCTTAAATCTAGAGGTCCAGAGCCAGGATGAAGCCTTATGACATAGGGCTATTGTCATAGGCAGTTGTCCCACGTCCTTCATATACTTTTGTGGAGGCCTAGTGGACATCACTGTTCATGTATCATTCCTCCCATGTTTTCCTGCTGATTCTTTTCCCTTTCTTACTGCAGAAATCGACTAAGAAGGAAAAGACAGACCACCAGCACAGTGATTGGAACTTCTAGGAGCTATCAGTCTGGAACCACCAGAATCTTTCTTGATGCACTTGATTAGAATTGTGCAGCAGTGGTGCATTATGTCATCATAAGTGCATCTTAAAGGTCCATGGCCACTGCTGATTGCATTACAAACATCCATAATATTTGGGAATCTGGTTTTTGCCTTCTTAGAAATCCAATCAGGCCAGGCCATGTCACCTTGCTCAGTTCAAAGAAAATGGTTTTCCATTTTTTGTATATCAGGTCACCATCTGAATTTGCATCATGCTTAGTTCTACTCCCTACAACACCTTGATTCTTAGAATCAAGAGGGCACATGTCAAATAAATAAACCAGAGTCACTTGGTTGAGTTGGGCCACTATAAAAACTGAATAAATAAAATATGAATAAAGTAATCGGATTTAATAAATTCCCCTTTGGCCAGCCCCAATGCTTGTAAGACCAAACTGGTCCACAGATTCATGGTGAAGCCCTCAGGGAAGTAGGACAATAGTAGAGCATTTCAGATCATTTTCAGGCCAGGATCTGTTATCTAGGTTTTTGATAAACTTTAATGAAGTAAAGGCATGCTTTGTATAGCCTTATGATTACTTCTGCTTTTATTCAAAAGACTTCAGCTATTCACTCTAGTTTATACATTTAAAATGCAACTAGGCCATTAGTAAAAAGAGCAATCCATGAAAAACTAAAGCCGATTTCTGATTTTAGGAACAGGATGCTAAATAAAGTTGTGAAAATAATTAAACAGGAAATTAACTAGAACAATATTTGCTAGGTAAACAATAAATATGGATATATAGTGAACATATCAAAATCTAAGGTTTGTGTGGATCTATACCGTCTCTTAAAAATAATATTAAAAAGGAGAAAACTATTTAAGGATGCAAACAAGAAACCAGGAGACTGCCAACTCTGTGCCTCCCTCACTCACACCCCACAATGTTGGGCAAGAAGCTGATTGTTTAATTCCTGTCCCAACCAATCAATCAACTTACAGTTTATAAAAAAAAAAGGTGGGGCCTCTACATTTTTGGAAGAAAAGTTAGGAAGAAAAGCATATGTAAAAACATTTTTTTCCAGAGTAAAAAATAGGGAAATAAGTGTGTAATTTGGAAATTACATTCCCATTCTCTCTCAGAGCAAGGCTAGATTCACACACACTGTACCATAAACCATAATGTGATTTGTTTTGGTAAGTGTGTTGTGTGACTCTAATGTTCTAACCAGCCTAAGTTTCAGACACTGCAGCAAAAGCAATTCTACATCTGTGTATGCTGCATATAATTAGTTATAGTAATTCTGCTCTATGTTAAGCTCCTCCTAAAAATTGAAACCAGAAAACATAAAGGCAACCCTCAGAAAATTACAACCTCAAGTAAAGATTTATTTATTTTATTTATTTTATTAAATTTATACCCCGCCTCTCTTCCCCAGTCGGGGAACTCGAGGCGGCTATACATCAACCCTATACATCAACCCTAACAATAGCAATTACTTTTTCGTTGCATTTGTATCCTATCTCTTGTGGAGTGGTTTGCTACTTGAGGTTGAATTCCAAGTGAGAAATCAAAGGCAGAGCAGAAACAATGGTCCAAGAAACTGGTTCCTGAAAAAATCAAGGATTAAAACGTCCTCTTAGATACTTCTTAATCATGATGGTCATACTCACAAATTTTATTTGCAATGAGATTTCTTTGGAAGTCTTAAGCAAGCGGAGTTTCAAGTGACATTGGACTGAACTGCTTAGCATTAAGAACAAAGGTGGCAGCTGACTATATGATGGCTCTTCTGGTAACAGGCAGTCCATTACGTACCCAAGCGTTGACACTTAGGTTTAAGGGTGACAACCAACATTTTGTAATGAATCTTGTACAAAGTGAGAACTGCTACAAATTGGATTTTGGGCAAGAGTCATGCAACCACATTCTGGATCAGTTGAAGTGACTGACCCATTTCCAAAGCCAACCTACCATAAATACATTATGGAGACCCAATTTGGTCCGGGCACCAGGCTGGAAAGTAGGAGACCATGAGTTCAAGCCCCATCTTAATTATGAAATCCAGTTAGGTGACTTGGGGCCACTCTGTCAATACAACTCACCTGGCAGGGTTGTTGTGGAGAAAATAGGAGGAAGGTATGAATATGTTCATATATGAATATAGCCGCCTCGAGTTCCCCCTGACCGGGGAAATGAGGTGGGGTATAAATCTAATAAAAATAAAAATAAATAAATAAATGTTCACAGCCTTGAGTTATTTGTAAAATAATAATAGCCCTTATGTTTATATACTGCTCCATAGTGCTTTACAGCACTCTCTGAGCGATTTAAAATGTCACATACTGTCCCCAACAATTCGGGTTCTCATTTTACCAACCTTGGAAGGAAAGAAGGCTGAGTCAACCTTGAGTCCCCTCAGGATTGAACTGCAGACTGGGAAAAGCTAGATTGCAATACTGCATTCTAACCACTGCACCACCAGAGCTCAAAATAATAAAGGTGGATACAAACAACAACTACAAAGTATGCAATGTCAACACCTGACAAGGAAGAAACAGTGCAGTTCTGGGATAACCCAAAGAAATACCACAAGGACACAGCTTCTTTAAAGGAGGTGGATAAGAATTAAAAAAAACTGAAATGAAAAAATTTGTAATAACAGCAGAAATGGTGGCAAACGGGGCAAGGAAATCAAGAATTGGTCAGCACCAGTTGAAGGTGAAATGCATGGTTTTTGATAGAAACGTGACTGATAGACACCCACTCATTGCCAAGCAGTTTATCAACATGCTGGAAGGAGGTCAAATAGAAGAGTAGCTAACATCTGACAAAACCAACCTGATAATGAGCCAGCAAAAGGGGCAGCACCAGGTAACTATAGGCCAATTATTTGCTTACCAACAACTTTCAAATTACTAACTAGTGTGATAGCTGATGCAGTCTAACAATATCTAGTTGAAAACAAGCTTTTTCTATGTGAGAAGAAACCACCCAAGCAGCATAGAAACAAAAGATCAACTCCTAATTGGCAAGATAATTTTGGAAAACTTCAAGAGAAGGAAGAGCAACTTGAATGTATTGTAGCTTGGATTGATTATAAAAAGGCATTTGACTTCCTGCTACATGATTGGATTATCAAGTGCTTAGAAATAACAGGAGTCAGTAGAAACATCAGAAGCTTTGTATAAAGATCAGTGGCACAATGGAAGACATGGTTGCTGGTCAATGGTAATTGGGAGAGGTTAATATCAAGAGAGAAATCTTCCAAGGAAACTCACTATTACCACTACTGTTTGCCTCTGTCAACAATATTGAATAACTCAAATATAAAAACATCTGCTGGGCTATTCCACCTCCTTTACATGGGTGATTTGAAGGTACATGTAAAAACACCATCTGAAATAGAATTGCTGCTCAACACTGTCCATATAGCCAAGATATTGCAGTAGAATTTAGATTGGATAAATGTGCCATGCAAAACATCAAATGAGGGAAAAATAGTGAAAACAACAAAGTCAAGAAGGTGGCTTCATTTTGGCAGTGTAAAGTTTGATCTGCAAGCAGCAGTAGCAGCAGAAGGTGGAGAAGGAGAAGGAGAAGGATGTTACCTAGTCAGGTAATGAAACGTCTGCAGGCAAACAATCAAGCACAGAAAGCACCAAAGGCTCCACAGTTCAACTCTAAGCTGCATATATTTTTTTCTATTGATTCCATTTGAGATCTCAGCAGTGATATTTTTCCCCTTAAGGCGAACGATGAGGAGTAGGACAAAAGATTCAGAAGAAAACTTGCTAAGGTTAACTTACCATTCTGCTTCATTGAGCTTGAACTAGTTCATGGTTCTACAATTGCAGTTACACTTTCTGAGTTTCTCAGTGTGCTTCGGTTTGGAAAACTGGTCAGACATAATGTATATATATTTAAAGCAGAAAATGCACACTGTGTTGTGATGCTCTGTGAGATATATCAGAATCTTTTCTCTTTGATGTTATTACTGTATTTAATAAGAACGTGCATTCAAATATACCGGTATATCTTTTCACATAAGTTTAAAAGGAAAAAATAATGTGTGGAAGGAAATAAAGAAAAGGAATAAAATTAAGCAGTCAGTCAGAATTTCACACAACAGTGAAATAAAAGAATCAGCAAATAATGCTTAAAAGGTATTGCAATTAGTAAATGGTATTGGATTGACTGGGAGGAACAAGAAAGTAAGTGGGGTGAAGAAGAAATATTTGGGACTAGCTTGAACAAGATTTTTTGCCCTTGAACAAGAGCTGTGAGGAGCAATCCATATTAAGAGGTCAGATGTTAAATCAAAGATATCATAACTACAGTATTGTGGATAGGTCAGCTAGAAAGAAGCACATATGGTGGCCAGGGAGGAAATGGGGGAACTACAGATGTAAATATGCTTGATACAACTATTAGTAATATAAGTAGTGCTTTATATAAATATACAATATTAATGCAAGTGGTGCTAATGTGTATAGTTGTATTTATAACTGTATTTATACTTGTATATAGGTGTATCTACTTTTGAAATTGCAATAGACCCAAAAATGGGATTTATGACTGATTTTGAAGTTCTGATATCTGACTCCTCATGGTCACATGACTATGATCTGGTTCTGGCAAAAACTGCCCATAATGAACAATGGGTTCACTTAATGACTGTGGTGTTCACTTAATGTCTGTGGCAAAAAAGGTAATAAAATCATGTCCAATCGCATAGTGACCACTTGTATGACTGTCTTTGATCATATTGTGTGCTCAATTACAGTCGAAATCTAGAACTACCTGTAATACACTTCATCTCATTTATTGTTTTGTATTTACTAAAGATACCCAGAAATGTTTTTATCTTCACTGGTGAGAACAAAGCCTACTTTGCTTGGATTTTGAGATGGAATAAACCATATATTCCTTTTATAAGGAAACTATTTTTAATGAGTATCAAAAGATGACTTATTTTGGTCATCTAAAGCTACTAGTTTACATTAAAAATAATATACAAAAAAGTCCATATCTGAGTGTATGTAAAGTAATGCATGCCCTTATAACGCCAGTGCGTTCTCTAATTATTTTGTTATTTTTAATGTATTCTAATACCAACAATCAAGATTTGGGATGGTTTTACTTGGTTCCTTGAAACACCAATCCATTTTCCAGATCCGTATATTTTTCACGATTGTTTAACATGGGGAACAATTCCTATAACTCACCATTTAACTTTATAATTTGGTGACAAAAACCCAAGCAGTTAGATAATATATCACCCTCTTTGTACAATTTTTAACCAATCTAACAAATATAAATAAGGGCTAAAATGGGAGAAGTCTGAAAAAGGACAATGGCAGAACAAGGGTAGGAATATACCTGGAAAGAGTAACTGCTATTGAACATGGTCTGTCCAGGTAAAAAAGAGAACTACAGACGGGAACAAAGAATGAAGCTGCAGGAATTAAGCACCAGAAGAATAAAAACATTTATTCACTGATCACAAATAGAAAACTACCCTCTATTCTTCCTGCTTTCAAATAATAATGGAAAAGGGACAAACTTAGCTCAGTTAGACTTGACAATAGTTTCACAGATCAAGATCCCTTGGATAAAATATCTAAGTGCAATACTGACAATAGGCTTTTCTCACAGGGTGACAGAACAATAGGCCACTTGGGCCGAACCTGATGTTATAACCCACTTGTGACAGCTGCTTGATACACAAAACACACAAAACATACAAACTGTCTTCTAGTTGTCACTTTTTTTCAAAGATCATGGCGAGGATTTCTAGTTGGTGCTTAATATTTTTTTAAGGAATTGTAGATGTTTCTTGGTACTCTCAATTCTACCAGTGAAATAAAGTTTTGGGAGGATTGATGGTAGTTACTGTATTTAATGAGAGAAAATTCAAGTTAAGAACTTCCACTACAGGTAGCCTTTGATTTACAACAGTTCATTTAGCGACTGTTCAATATTACAATGGTACTGAGAAAAGTGACTTATAACCATTTTTCACAATTACAGCTGTTGCAGCATCTTCAAAGTTACATGGGCAAAATTTAGACTATTGACAATTGACTCATACTTATGGTGGTTGCAGTATCCCTGTGTCATGTGATCACCTTTTGCGACCTTCTGACAAGCAAAGTCAAAGGGGAAGCCAGATTCACTTAACAACCATGTTACTAACTTAAGAACTGTAGTGATTCACTTAATAACTGTGGCAAGGAAGATTGTAAAATGGGGCAAAACTCGCTTAACAAACAGGTATTTTAGGCTTAATTATGGTCATAAGTCGAGGTTTACCTGTGTGCATTACACAACTAACTAGAAGTGATTAAAATTTAATCAACTGGTTAGCTGACAATTTGATCTGGAAAACTACTACCATAGTAGTTTCCCAAACAGGAGAAAGGAGATATCCCAATCTTTGATTCATAGAGGACTGACATACAGGGGGAAAATATATTTGAAAAACAAGAATAGAAATGCAGTACTAAAGGAATGATGACACAAAGTTTTACATGACCAATAAAATCTTTGGCCTCAAAATGAGAATCTCAAAAGTGAAAAATGGATGCTGACAGATTATAACTATCCACCTATAGAAATATGATAAATATACCGTAATAAACATATATAGATGTTTTTTTTCTTTCAGTGTGTACCATGAAATAATATGCAGGCATATGACAAAGCAAAGTAGAGAAAATAAGATATTGTGTTAAGAACAGGTAGGTTGCCTAAATATTCTTTAATCTGCAATAGGAACTTTGTTTCTCCAGGAGTTTTATTAGATCTCTCCTCTGTGGAATGTGAGGACAAAATATATAAAGACACAGAGCTTCAGTCTGATTTTTCCGTTCTTCCTTGGCTCCCAATTGTCTCCCTCTTAGCTGCAAGTTGGAGACCACTGGATCCTCATCCATTTCCATTCTATAATCCCTTCGTCAGGAATTCAGATGAGAGGATGAGATTAGGGTTATATTCTTTGAGTGACATGTTTCAGTTTCTCATTACAAGGATGATG